>QEFC01004179.1:31875-66896 GCA_009746105.1 Rhododendron williamsianum | reverse complement strand
GAAAATCTTGATTTTGAGACGAGCCCTCGGGAGGCGAAAATTTGATTTTGAGACAAACCTCGGGAGGCGAAAATTTGATTTCGAGACGAGCCCTCGGGAGGCGAGAATTTGATTTCGAGACGAGCCCTCGGGAGGCGAAAATTTGATTTTGAGACGAGCCATCGGGAGGCGAAAATTCGATTTTGAGATGAGCCATCGGGAGGCGAAAATTCGATTTTGAGACGAGCCCTCGGGAGGCGAAAATGCAAATACAACGAGTCTACGTGGGACAGAGATTTTTGCGAGTCGCGGGGGACAAGGTTCAAAAGGTCCCATAATCAATGCACGACCTTCTAAATGATCTTCTCTGCAAAACGGTTGGAATGTTTGTCTTTCGAGATGATTTTGGTGGCTGGTTTGATCAATTTTCGAGAAAAACACATTTAATCCTCTGGAGCCATAATGCCGTGCGGGCCTTCAGTACGGCGCGCGGCACTTCAAATTTCCAAGCACCTCTTCGATTTCCGAGGTCAGTTGGCTGGTTTAAGGGTGCCCATTAATACGAGCGTGCCCTTTCGTCGGCTGGAACCGCTTTTTAAAGGATGGTAGTGCCTCATTCCATGCACCACTACCAAAAATCTCTTAAGACTCTCTACATTCCTATCAACAGGTTGTTCTGAAGACTCGATCATGGCAAACCGCGACTTGGCAGCGCGCGTGGCTTCTCTGGAGTCCCAGATGGTCTCCTATCGCGAGGAGATTGAAACACTTACCCACCAAATCGCGAGGCTGATTTCCACAATTCGTACCCTACGACGCGCGGTGTCCAACTTACAGGACTTTGCCTTTGACCAACTGGATGATAAGAATGACCCAGACTTCGCACCGGAGCATTTGTCCAGTGAAACTGCGGAGGATTCCGAAGGGAATCCGAACAGCCCTGACGATCGCTCGGATGAGGGGAATGGTGCTTCCGACGGAGGGAGCGACTGAGGTGGAGTTCCAAAGGAAGGGGAAGAAGAAGAAGCAGAAGCAGTAGGATTTTCTGTTTTTATTTTGTTGTTCTCTTTTTTTTTTTTTTTTGAACGATGTAATGAAAAGTCCTGGGGGCAACCTCGGGTTTTATGAAATGAAAAACCCATTTTCTTCTTCCACTTGCTATCCTCTTTCTGCTTTATGCACACAAACGGATTCGAACATGGACTCCATTGTCAGAATCTGTCTTCGGAATCCAAACTGTCGAATTAACCCAGTATGCCGCGCGTGGCACAGGTTATGCCGTGCGCCGTG
The DNA here is from genome assembly GCA_009746105.1 of Rhododendron williamsianum. Taxonomy (NCBI): domain Eukaryota; kingdom Viridiplantae; phylum Streptophyta; class Magnoliopsida; order Ericales; family Ericaceae; genus Rhododendron; species Rhododendron williamsianum. The sequence continues at coordinate 65,627 of QEFC01004179.1, read as the reverse complement.
GTAACTCGAGAGATTTGATACAATCAAGTCCTTATGCCGCGCGCTTCTTACTGATATGCCGTGCGGCACACCTATCGTGAAACCCGGTTCATTTTAATTCCAAACGAACCGGTTTGAGAGGGATATATATATATACGGGTGAAACGTACACTGTACGCTCACCCGATCGTTCGAATTTCCCTCCTCTCTCTCGTTCTCTCTGGTCTCTCTCTCTCTCTCCCTCTCCGATCATCTCTCTCTCGTTACTCTTGGACATCTCTCTCTCTCTCTCGCACTGCTCTCTCTCTCTCTCGCACTGCTCTCTCTCTCCCGCCATTTCTCTATCTTGCCATGGATGATACGGATACACCCGGGGGTGATCATCCCCCGCGGGTCGAGGCTGTTCCGGCCACGGTGGTTCCTGAGAGTGGTATGACAGCCGGGGAGGGGCCGGAGACCATGGGGGTCTCGGCCCCAGCGGCATTGGCTGAGGAGGCTTCGGCCTCGGCTGCCGCGGTGGACGGCAGTGGTGGTGGTGATGGTGGCAGTGGGGTGTTGGCCGGGTACGGCCAGGAGATGGAGACTCTGGGTGTAGTGGAGTCCAGGGGTGAGGTCGAGGCTACGGGCCGGACGGAGGGTGTTACAGGTTTAGGGGAGAGGGTCACAGGGGCTCGCGGTGGTGACGGGCTAGTAGAGGCGGAGGTAGAGGCCTCTCCTGCGAGAGAGCCTCGAGTCGATTTGGGGAAAGCCCCCATTGTCGAAGAGGAGGTAGTGGAGGAGAGGGAGACACCGGCTCTCTTCGTCGGTAGTGGTGAGGGTGCAGGATCGTCTCGTCCTATAGGGTTAGGCGACTACCTTGAGGWGGCGTCCCTTGAGGACTTGGTAGAGACTCTACGGGGAGTGCCTGGGTTGGCGGAGGCCTTACTGGAGTCCCGGGAGGCGGAGTTACGGGCTGAGGTTAAGACGGGGGCCGCCGGAGGGCCACAGGGTGCAGAGGAGGAGGCAGCTGGAGGTGAGACAGCCCCTCAGAGGAGTGTTGTGGAGGAGGCGGCGATAGCCCTGAAGGGGCGAGGGACTTACGTGGCGGAGTCCTACGTGCCTTTTCAGCACGTGGTGGTCCCCACGCTTTTGGACGCTTACAGACCGGAGCGGCCTACGTACGACGAGGCCCTAGTTCTGAGGGACCCCCAGCAGCACCTTTCCTTACGCCGAGACGAGGTATACCTTCAATGCTTACATTTCAACTTTCAATATATCGTACTTCCATTTCCTTTATTGAGTATCGCATTTACCTTGAATAGTATACCTGTTTACCAAATATTATCAACTTATTGCAACAGGCGATCACTATCTCGTGCTACAGGGGTGCGGCTGAAGTGCCGGTGTTTTGGGAGAGGTTGCCGGAGGCTGTGAGGGAGATAGTGAGGCAGGCAGGCTTCGGAGAGTTTGTCAGTGTGCTGAGGAGGGCGAGCAATGATCGCCAGGTGGTGAGGGCACTAGCGGAGAGGTGGTGGGATACGACGAATACGTTCCACTTCCTTTTTGGCGAGCTGACGGTGACACCGCTGGACTTTGCAGCGATCACCGGTCTGAGGGTTGGAGGTGACCCTATCCCCTACGACGCTGTCACTGGGAGGAGTACAGTGCTCCAGCGGGAGACGCTGGGGTACGTGTTGAGGGCTGAGAGCGCGGATGCCCAGTACGCCCAGCTTCTGGGGTTTTGGACGGAGGAGCTCCCGATTGACAGGGTGCAGGAGGAGCAGATGGCGTGGTGCTTTCTGCTGTACTTGCTTGGTGCGTCCCTGTTTCCTAACAGGCGCAACCGAGTACACCTCTCTCTCCTGCAGGCCTTGAGGGACGTCGGGGAGATAGCCCGCTTTGATTGGGGCGGCGCGGCTTTGGGGGTGTGCTACGCCTTCATGGGGTCTCTTTCCCGAGGAGCAGGGAAGAGCCTCGGCGGCTACTGGAGGGTCTGGGAGGTATACTTCAAACTTTCCTTGCATTTATCGTCTTTTCATTGGCTTATTGCATACCCTGTGTTAACCTTTGATGTTTAATCATGCAGTTGTGGACGTACGAGGTACTGGACATGTACCCTCCTGAGTCCTCCTGTCCTAGCGAGATGGTACTTCCCCGGGCTCTGCGCTGGTCCAAGGAGTTCCGGGGAGTGAAGAAGGGGAAGGGCGACCTGAACGCCTACCGCCTCTTTCTAGACGAGCTTCGTCCTGACAGGGTATGACTACTCCCTTCATGCTTCTACCTGCTAATAATTCTATTCAAATCTCAAGCTGACGTCGTATATCTTTGATTGCAGGTTCGCTGGCACGTATGGGACCGCTGTGAGGCACCTTACTTGGTCCAGAGCAGGGAGGTGACGAGAGGGAGGGTGCTACTCGAGTCCCCTTACGGCTGGCAGTGGTACCTGGGTGACCGGGTGTCACGTCAGTCGTTGGGGCTGGACGTCTTTTGAGTCCCTGGTCCTTTTCCTGCTCTGGTGCAGAGGACGAGCTTGTACACCAGGGAGGAGGTTGAGCGGTTCGTGCGACCAGACCTTGAGCTGGAGCCGTTGTTCCAGGCAGGCGCCGACTACTCTGAGTACCGGGCTCGGCACTTGATGTCGAGCTTCGGGATACGAGCTACTGCCTGGGAGGGGATGCTCCGAGCGTCAGGTGACAGAGGTGGTAGAGGTGGACGAGGAAGGAGAGGAGGGCGGAGTAGAGGAGGTCGGGGTCGAGCTGACAGCGCGGGCCCGAGCGGGGTTAGCCTTCCCCGACTCTCCTGGACTGTGGACGTGACCATTGCTCAGGGGGCTCCTGGTGTGGTAGTGGTACCACGTCCCACGGCTGCAGCTCCGGAGTTTCTTGCTCAGGTATAATACGCATTTCTTTGTTTTCGCACACACTTGCTCATCGTTTATCGTATATTCTGATGGTTCATCTTATTGTGCAGGCGACTCCGGAGTACGTGCGGGAGATGGCGGAGGCCATGATGGGCCTGGAGCAGTTGGTGAGGCAGTACGCCATGGGCCAGGCCCCTGAGGTGCTCCTTCGCGCTGGTGGGACGATGGTAAAGCTCTTAACCTTTATGCTTTTACCTCCTATTGCTTATATTATGATTACAATGCAAATGATGAATACCATGCTGTTGCAGGCTGGAGGAGGGGCTTCCCGCGGGTTGCGCAGGAAGTCTGTGCGCATGCCGGCGCGACAGGTCTCCTCTGCCGGCTCTCGGGAAGAGCCTCCGTCGAAGAGGCCACGGCATTCCGAGGGGACAGAGGACGAGCCCATAGACGTTTCTGACGAGACGGAGGAGCCCACGGATGTTGACCTAGCGGATTCCTCTGGAGATACCGTGCCTGAGGTGTCAGGTACTCAGGAGATGGCGAGTTCTCCGGCGGAGGAGGTTTCTAAGGAGGATGAGGACGAGGATGGGGATGAGAGTTGAGCTCCCCCTTTTGTTTGTTCTGCTTTTGCCTTTTGTGGAGCCTGCGTGCTTCTTTTTGGAGGGGTGTTTGTTTACCCTCAGTAGACAGGATTTTGAGCTTGCATTCTTTCTTGTACCTCGACTTTTGGATGTTTTGGAGATTATATAGAAAAGCTTATTCTTTCAATGTTCGCGCCATTCAATTCCCCTTATTGTCATAAAGAAAATTGAATATCGTAAACATTAACCCATGCACGCAATTAATCTTTGGCCACGAACAATATGTTGAGACGCAGGCATCGTGACATTGGAATAGAAATCAAAAGAAGTAAATAATTCTTGGAGAATTTGACACTTTGCACAAAGATCTGTAGAGGTGCCTGCGCTCTAGACTCTCATATATCAAGAATGATCCTTAACTAGAAAACTCAAGTTTTCGTTTGAAAACTACTTGAATATCAAGAGACCATTGACTTTGGAGAGTGACATTTTCGGATTTCGACCTTGACCTTGAAACGGGACTCGGACCGAGTCACTTTTGATCATTATGACCTGTAGGACTCGAAAGATTAGCTTGGAATGACTTGAAACGGATTTTAATACCTTGACACGGCTTATGAAACGGACTTTTATTGACTTTTGAAGTTACTGCGTCGAATCCTGAGACTTGACTCGAGACGGAACTCCCCTGAAGTCTCAAATACCCATGGAAATGTGTTTCAGGAGATACTGATGCCCATTGATGTCTTGAATTGGTTTTAAGCCTCTGCTGTCAAATTCTGCAGAAATGCAGACTTAAAATGCCGCGCGGGGTCTTAAAACGCTGCGCGTGGTTCCATCTGATCCTGCGGTGTATCTGTGCTATGCCGTGATTTTCCTTTGGATTCATTACACCGTGCGTCGCCTCTGATGTGCCGCGCGACACCTTTTTCCTGACAATCTGCCATTTTGCTGCTTCCCAAGGCAGATTGCACGATGATTGAAGTTTGACTCTTTCAAGGGCATTTCCGAACCAATGCACGTCTGTTTTGACCTTTTTAGATCATGACCAAGCTTTTCCCTATGCAAGACTCATGGAAAATTTGCACTTTTGGAACCCAAGACTCTTTTGAAAGTTGAAGTTGTCTCCACTACTTCTCCTATAAATTCAAGCCTTAGACCTCATGCTTAACCACACCTCTTCTCAATCCTTTTCCTTTCTTGAGCCCTTTCTTTCTTCCAATGGCTCTTTCTCTTACCGGTTCACTACGTCCTTGGTTGGCTTCCATGGAGGGGGTCGATTGGCTCAACTTTCAGGCGCATGGTCTCTATTCCATGAGATACCTTCGCAACATCCGCATTTGTCCTGAACTCTTGAGGGCTGCCACAAGTTTTTGGGACCCATTAATGCATGTGTTTCGTTTTGGCGAGCAAGAACTTTGCCCCACAATTGAAGAGTTCCGCGCCTATCTCGGCGGCTTTGGTGCGGGAGATGTCATTGTCCCTCCTGTGCGTGAAAATATCTCCAAGGTTCTGGCTTCATCCCTTGGGTTGAGCGGCGGTTTAGCTCGTTACTTGGTTAGCGATGGTCATCTCAACGTGATGCGGCTCATCAAGATGTTCTCTCCTTTTGGTGATCCAACAGACACAACCCACCAATCTCGCCGTATGTCCGCTCTTTGCATGTGCTTGCTTGCTGCCTACCTCTTGGTCTCACCCACCGGCCATGCTAGTTCAGCGTTGGTTTGCGTTGCTGTGCAGATTGAGGCTCGAAAGGATGTGATCCCAATGGTATTAGCTGAGACATTGATGGGTTTGGACAGGGTCCGTTCCGGGGAGACCGAGACTTTTGGAGGCTGCCCTCTCCTCCTACAGGTTGATTTTCCTTTCTATGAGCTTTTCCTTTTCCCCTCATTGCTTGGTTCAACTCCTTTCATCTTCTAACCTATTTCTTTTCCCCTTGGCAGATTTGGCTTTGTGACAAGGTGAACATGCTGACACTTCCTCCCGGCAATTTGTCATACGAGGCTAGGATACTGTCTTCCCGGTGCTTCGAGTTTGCAGACAGGCGAGCTTCCAAGTGGGTACACTTTTTCAGACTTCAGCGGGCTGAGACCATTTCTTGGAGATGCTCATGGCTTGACCTTCCACCCATGACCGTGTGTTATATGGGTCCTCAGTGGGTGGTTCTTGCTGGCTTGGAGGCTTTTACCTTTTACATCCCTTATCGGATCCAGCGTCAGCTTGGTTTGAGACAGAAGGCTCCTGTAGAGGTTTTGGTGGATGTGGCTCTGCCTTTCTTTCGTCACTCGACCCTTTGCAGCTACCAGTGATTCTGGAGATCTCGCGAGGTGACTGATGCTCATCCTTACCCATCTGTGGCAGTGCATGGGAGTTACAGGAAATGGCTTAGGAGGGACATTGCTGCAAGAGCGGGAGCCCAAGGAAACTGACTCGATCTCACTACCCTGACCATCGAATAAATCACGGACGCCCTTTTATCGTATTGCACTTTTATTTACTTTTTGAAAGTCATGCTCAGCTTGTATGAGAAGCAGTTATTTCAATGAAATGAGTTACAGAGGATCTCCCCCTCTTTGATTCTGTCTTTTCGTCAACCTGGATTTTATTTTGATTGGTTGTGACCGAGTCCCATAGTGAGATATCCTTTTGAAGGAATCAGGTCATGACGTAGTTCAAGGATAGGGTTCGCTCTGGTTTTGACACTCTCCTTTTACGCTCTAATTTTTGCCTAGTACCGCCCTTTCGGGTTTTCGGCCTAGCGAGTTCTTTCGTTGCATGCCTTAACTTTTGCCTAAGATGCCCTTGCGGGTTTTCATTCTAGCAGGCTTTTGCTCTAATTTTTGCCTGGAACTGGCTACCCTTGCAGTTTTCAGTCCAGCGAGCTTCTCTCAGGGGTAATAGCGCTTGAGCTGATCCAGGTTGACCAAAGTTGCAAATTCGTTTCTGTCCAGGTCGATGAGTTGCGTAGCCCCTCCGGATAGGATAGTCTTGATGATATAAGGCCCGGACCACTTTGGTCGGAACTTCCCTCGCGGATCATAGACCGAAGCCCGGATTTCCTTCAAAACCATGTCACCTTCTGCTAAGTCCCTGGGCTTCACCTTTTTATTGAATGCTCGTGCGATCCTCCTTTGATATCCTTGAATGTGATAAAGTGCCCTTAGACGGCGTTCATCGAACAACATGAGCTCTGGAAATCGATCGCTCAGCCAATCTGCCTCTTGAACATTGCATTCAATCATAGTTCGGAGGGACGGGACCTCTAATTCTATGGGAAGTACAGCCTCCATACCATAAACCAAGGAGTATGGAGTTGCCCCCGTTGGTGTGCGTACAGATGTGCGATATCCCCACAAAGCTAACGGTAGTTGCTCGTGCCAATCTCTTGCAGACTGAATGGTCTTTTCCAGGATGGTTTTGATCGTTTTGTTGGCTGCTTCCACGGCCCCATTAGTCTGCAGTCGGTAGGTTGTTGATTTATGCACCTGGATCTGGAACTCCTCCAAGACTTCCCTTGCTCGTCCTTTGAAATGAACTCCGTTGTCGGACACGAATGCCTGCGGAACCCCATACCGATAGATAACATTTTGCTTAATGAAGTGTGCGACTTGGACTGCAGTCAGGGTTGCATACGAAGCTGGTTCTACTCACTTCGTGAAGTAATCAATGGCCACTAGGATGAACTTATGACCATTAGAGGCTGCTGGGACAATCCTTCCAATAACATCGATACCCCATGTTGAGAAAGGCCACGGCGAGGTTGTCTGCTGCAGCTCATGTGGCGGGACATGCGTGAGGTTAGCGTGAATTTGGCACTTGTGGCAACGTCGCACATATTCCACGCATTCCGTCTCCATAGTGGACCAGAAGTAGCCTTGTCTCAAAATCTTTTTGGCGAGCATCATACCATTCATGTGCGGACCGCATATTCCCTGGTGAACTTCCTCCATCACTCTTTTTGTCTCTTCACCATGAATACACAGCTTGTGAGTACCACAAGGAGATCTTCGGTACAGGTTTCCTCCACAAATGATGTATTGGGCCGCCATTCTTCGAAGAGCGATCCGATCTTTCTTGCTAGCCTCAGGAGGATATTCCCCCCATTCCACAAATCTCCAGATATCGTAGAACCAAGGGTGACCATCTTCAGGCTCGTTGATGATCATGACATGCTGGTGTACCGGGGCGTCCCTTTGCTTGATCACAATTGGTCTTAATTTTACACCAACAGGGATTTCGACCATGGAGGCTAATGTTGCCAAAGCATCGGCGAATTGATTCCTGAATCTAGGGACATGAGTAAAAGTTACCTTGTTGAAATGGGGAATGAGGTCTTCAAGGTCTTGGTGGTATGGCTTTAACTTCTCTTCCTTGACCTTCCAGTCGCCGTTTGCTTGGGAAACAACCAGGTTTGAGTCCCCTACCACCTCCAATTTTTCTATACCGATTTCAATGGCTGCTTCCATGCCTACGATACAAGCCTCGTATTCCGCCTGATTGTTGGTGACTTTGAATGCAAGTGGGATGTGTGACCCATCCGGTGAAATCAATAGCACACCAATCCCAAATCCTTTCTGATTGGCTGCTCCATCAAAGTATAACCGCCACACATCTTCGGATACGGCCATTATATCTTCATCTGGGAATTCGAATTCAGCATCTTCCTTTCCTTCGACTGGGCAATCGGCCAAGAACTCTGCGACAGCTCTTCCCTTTACCGACTTTCTGGCGACATATTTTAACTCAAATTATGCCAGCATTAATAGCCATCGCACCATTCTTCCCGTAAGTGCCGGTTTCTCGAATAAGTACTTCAAAGGGTCCATTCGGGATATCAGCCTTACCGAGTAGGCCAGCATGTAATGTCTCAACTTTCTGGAGGCCCAAACAAGTGCCCAACATGTCTTTTCTAAGGAAGTATAGCGTTCTTCGGATCCGACCATCTTTTTGCTGAGGTAGTAAACTGTTCTTTCAACCCCATCGTCTCCTTTCTGTGCCAGCATACACCCCATGGAAGACGGGGTGACTGACAAGTATAGGATCAAAGGTTTTCTAGGTTCAGGCGGCATCAAGACTGGCGGATTCCTTAGATAGGCTTTGATGGCTTCAAAAGCTTGCTGGCATCTGTCGTCCCATACAAATGGTGTTCCCTTTTTGAGCAGGCGAAATATGGGTTCACATGTCAAAGTCAATTTTGCAATAAACCGGCTGATGAATTGCACTTTACCAAGAAAACTCCTTACATCCTTCTCTGTCTGGGGTGGTTCCATCTCCAAAATGGCCTTAATCTTTGATGGATCGATTTTGATGCCGCGGGTAGTGATCATGAACCCGAGCATTTTCTCGGTGGTGACCCCGAACGTGCACTTAGCCGGGTTAAGGCGCATCCTGTACTTCCTTATTCTCTCGAAAAACTTCCTGAGTGCGGGCAAGTGACCTTCCCTTTCCTTTGCCTTAACAATCATGTCATCAACATAAACCTCTACCTCTTTGTGAATCATATCGTGTAACAAGGTCGTAGCAGCTCGCTGATAAGTGGAACCAGCGTTCTTTAGCCCAAAAGGCATGACCCGATAGCAATAAGTTCCCCATTCAGTGATGAATGTGGTCTTCTCTCGGTCTTCCGGGGCCATGAGAATTTGGTTGTATCCTGAAAAACCATCCATGAAGGAAAGCAGGGCGTGGCCTGCGGTATTGTCCACCAGTACATCGATATGTGGCAAAGGAAAGTCATCCTTGGGACTAGCTTTGTTCAAGTCCCTGAAGTCTACACAGACCCTAATTTTGCCGTCCTTCTTTGGAACAGGGACAATGTTTGCAACCCACTGGGGGTATTTAGTTACCATTAGGAACCCAGTATTGATTTGTTTGGTTACTTCCTCTTTTATTTTAAGCACCCAATCAGGCCTCATGCGTCTCAGTTTCTGTTTTACTGGTTTTACATCAGGATAGAGGGGAATCCGGTGTTCCACGATTTCAGGATCGATTCCGGGCATATCAGCGTGTGACCACGCGAAAACATCTTCAAATTCTTTTAGCAAATTTACAAGGGCCTGGCGCTCTTCGTCTGATAGCGCGGAACCGATCTGTACTATCCGGGGATTCCTTTCATCCCTCAAAATTATTGAAACGACTTCTTCTTTTATAGGCTGAGCATGCCTTTCGTCTTCCCTTTCGATCAGGGATCGAATTTCTTTAGGGATTTCCCCATCGAAATCAATCTCTTTATCGTTGGGGTCAACACAATTTATTTCATAGTCAGGGAAGTAAGCGGAATCAGATTTTTTTATTTCATTATAAGCAGAGGCCTCAGGGGCACCATACACATGGGTAGACTCAAACTCAAAATACAGACTCTGACGAGCCGGGCCAAGAGGCACCGACTCAAACTCAACAGATTCATCAGACTCAGAAGACTCAGAAGACTTAGGGAATTTGGGAGACTCAGAGGACTCAGATTCAGCCTTGTGACTAATTGCAGTTGGCATGAAAGTCCAGTTCTCATAATCCCCAACGGCATCCATAATGAGCGAAGTCGGGTCTTCAGGGGCCTCCTGCCCTAGCATCTGCACTTCGGCCTCCACAGCTATACCCATCGGCTCATCCTCCCCAAACAAGGTTGCTAGACTACCCAGGGTAAAAGTTTCAACCCAGTCGGTTACCTTTGCCTGTTTGATTACTTCTCCCAATTCTTCATCGCTTTCAGGCCAAACATCGTTGGCGAATATCTCAAATCCTGGTAGGAAAGTGTTGGTCTCCTTGTCCCAGAACGGTTCTGGCTGCCCTTGGTAAATCTGCATCGCTTCTTCTTTGACAAAATAGTCCTCCAATCTGTCTCCCTTCTTCTCTTTCTTGTCCTCGGAGGGGTGATACCCCAGGCCTGTTATGCGGGTTAAGGTTCCGGGTTCTTCAAATTGTGCTGGCCCTTGGAGGTTCTTTCCCAACCCTAAGCCGGGCATGTAGGACATCTTCTTCATGATTTTAATGGCAACATTACTGATGACAAAATCATCATCGATTTTGTCAGAGAAAACAGCATTGGTGGTGTCAAGAGAGAAACCTCCTAAAGCGATGTCTTCTTCTCCATGTTGTATTTCTAAGAGTGGGGCATTATCTTCCACAGGGGCGCGAATCACAGAGTCACCATGAATAGTGAGCATTCCGGTCTCAAGTCCCAGCCTGATTTTCTGGTGGAGTGTCGAGGGAACAGCCATGATGTCGGGCCGATGAAGCCAAGGCCTGCCCAGCAGCAGATTGAAAGATGCGGGAATGTTTACCACATGAAACTCTACCTCTGTTTGGTAAAGTCCGAAGGTCATAGGGAGCATGAGAGTTCCTACCACATCCCACCGAGTGTTGTCATATGCCCAGACTTTGACTTCTGATGGAAAGAAGTCATTATTTTTGTACCCCAGGCAGTAGGCAACGCGAAGTGGACAAACATTGATTGCGGATCCATTATCAATTAAGATTGCTGGTACCCATTTCCCATGGCATTTCAAAGTGACATGGAGCGGCCGATTATGATCAGTTCCTTCAACAGGTAGATCTCGATTGGTGAAGGTAATGGCATGCTTGACAGGTATGGTTTTGATGAGTGCTACAAGTTCATCCGGGGTTATGGCTGAGGGAACTTTCAGGTGAGAGAGGGCTTGGATAAGTCCTTCACGGTGGCGGGTGGAGTGAACAAGCACATCCCAAACAGACATTTTGGCTTGAGTCTGTTCAAGCTGGCGCTTAATCATTCCTTCAGGGTTTTCTCAGGACGAGAAGGCTCTTTAATTGGTGGGGCAAAGGGTTGGAAAGTATCTTTGATCGGGGTAACAAAAGGGTTAGAAGGTTCTTTGGCAGGTGGAGCTGGAGGGTTAGAAGTTTCTCCGGTTTGGAGGTTAAGGGGTTGATAGATTCGGCCGCTCCTAGTCAACTGTCCGATCTGTCGGTACTTTGACTCTTCGTCCCACAAATCAGCGAGGGCTTTACGTTTGTTCCCAATGGTAGTGTCTTGGAGGTTGGCAGCCAGATCAGCGACAACCAAGTCTTCCCATAAATCCTCAGGTTTCCATTTTTCGGCCTCTGCCACTGCCCTGTTCACAGTCCATTCCTCGTTCCCTACCTTTATGTTGACAATCTCCGTATTTTCCCATGGGGTTGTCCTGGCTTCCGGTTCGTCTTCCCATAAATTCATCATGGCTACATCAGCGTCTTTAGGGAAAGTAACTGATGCTTCCGATTTGGCTTCATCGATCAGGTAATCCATCGGGTCAAACCCATTACTTCCCACCTCTTCTTCCGGTTTTGGCAGTTCTTGACATGGGGCAAGACCAACATTGTTGTTTGGGTCATTAACGAGGAGATCATGGAGATAAGAGAGATCTAGCCGATACGGAGCGGGCTCAGGCCATTCATAGGCTGCTGTCTGGGGCTGGTATTCTTCTGCAAACAACATGGGTACAGAAAAGGTGTCCAGCGGGTCATTCCACGCCAAGAGTTGGTATTCATCCGGGATCGGATTCCAATCCCATTCGGGCATCCCTTGGAAGTCCTCGTTTTGGTTCTCAAATAACATGTGCAGGGAGAATCCATCAAGTGGATCAGCGTAAATGTCTTGCCAGTTAACTTCCCATCCAGGTTCAAAGAACGGATCTATGTCCTCTTGAAAATTGATGGCTTCGAATTCTCCCCAATCAGCAATCAAATCTCCCCAGTCCCAAAGGTAACAGAGAGCAGTTTCTTCAGGAATTTCCACAACCGGCTTTGGTTCGGTATCGGGGACGATAAAAAGGGTAGGATCGAAATCTTGGGTATTCTTGCTTTTGACGCGGGTGATTTGGTTAATGTGGAATGGGGTATTGTGTTGCGGCAAGGGGTTGGTCATGGTGTTCGGCTTATCTGAAGGAGGGGTTTCAATGACTTTATTGTCAATGAGGTTCTGGATCTCATGACGGAGGCGGATGCAGTTATCAGTGGTATGACAGGGCATTTGGTGAAACTCACAGTAGACGTTTTGGTTCAAGTTTGGTGGGATGGTATGTGGTGGTGAGAGAGGCTTCAGTACTCCTACCTCGGTAAGTTTCTTGAGTAAGGCGGATCTAGGAGTGCTGAACTGGGTGAAGGTTCTGTTTTGGGTTTTTGGTTTTTCAGAGATTTGGTTTACTTCCACTGGTTTGGAGGATGAAGTCCCGGTCTGAGTGGCATTCCCGAAGAGGACGTTACTGTTTCCTGAGTATGCTCTCTTGGACTTTGGCCCTGACTCCTTCTTTCCAATGTTCCATCTCGTAGGGCCTCCTCCACAGCCAACCCCGAGTCATAGAAAGTCTCAAAGTTTGGGGCTGCTTGGGAGAGGACCATGTACGGGGCGAAGGAGCTTGGCAGGTTTTTGGTAATGATCCTTATCTGTTCTTTCAAATCTGGCTTGTTTTGCATTTGGGCGGCCTTGGCCCTCCAACGTTTCACAAAGTCAGCGAAGCCTTCCTTCTCTCCCATTTTGGTACTCTCTAGTTCCCTCGTGGTCATTTTTAAGTCGACATTGAAATCGTACTGGGCCACAAAAGCTGTCCCAATATCTTCCCACGTCCTTTTCTTGGAGGATTCGAGAGTAAGAAACCATTGCAAAGCTGGTCCTGACAGCGATTCGTGGAATAGCTGAGCCATGGCCTCCTTTTCAATYCCCCTCATGGTGAGTGAACCAACATATCCCTGAAGGTGCGCCTTTGGGTCTCCAGTACCATCAAACTATGCGAAGTCTACACCCTTGAACTTTTCCGGTAACTTAGCGTTGGGGAATAAGCACAGCTTGTTCATGTCAATCTCTCATTTGCCCAACCGCTTAGTTTCTTGAACAGATTCCTCCAATTTTCCAATTTTATCCATAAGGGCCACTAGATTAGGATCAATGGCTGGTACATCCTTGACCAGTGTTTCTCCTTTGGACAGGTCAGGCCTAACTAGGATCTTGTCACAAACCTCTTGCATGGATTCCATTATCATATTCATGTCATTCTTCATGGATGCGACCGAGGCCTTAAGTTGTGTATCCATGCTGGCGAGGAATTGCCTAAACTGGGTATCCATGGCGGCCATGTTTTGTCTGATCTCTTCTATCCCATTCCCTTGATCAGCCATGAGTAGGGGACTTTCTGGTGACAGCTCAACTAATGATTCCTGCGTGGCTATTTTTGGTGAAACTGCTAGTGACGATTGCCCCTCCTGTTCTATGGGAACTTCAAATAGTTGGGTGTCCTCCAGGGTATCTACGCGAACCAGTCTTTGGGATGGACGAAACCAATTGGGTATAGCCTCTTCTTTTTGCGGATGTCCAATGTTTCTGAGCTAGCAACAAGGCAAAAGGGAGTAACTCAGAACCCATCCTGAACGTCTTTCCTATCCTCCGTGTACCTCCTAAGTCCTAGGACCTACCGTGACTAAGAATTCACTTGAGGTACTTGTATAGAAGATTTCTGATGACCCGGGTAGGTACTGTCAGGCAGGTTAAATTCCGATYRCTTCGGAACCAGAGCCAATCTCCTTACCTTGACCATCCGAGACAGGGCAATGTGGCCATCAGAATCCAGATACTCATACCATCAAGGTTAATCCCGAGTCAAGGGAGCCGTTCGGGCACGGCAAACACCGGAGGTATCGCAACCTCCATGGATTTAAGGTCTCCTAGACCGACCGGAAAGTCCTAAAGAATTCTAAAGGAGCCCAATCCTCTTGCCTGCATGATGCAATGATGCATGAATGGTATGAATGTACAGAAAAGAAATGCACGTAAGTAGGATATAACACATAAGTCCTAACCACGGGTCCCTGTCCTAGTTGGGAAGGTTCCATGGTTATGTACAAGTGCAATGGCCGGTTTTGGTCTCAAAAGGGTTCCCCAGACTAGAGCCAAGATGTACTACCCCATGTCRAGTGTATTGCAAGACAATGGTCGAACAGCACGATGGCCCATCATAGTCGAGGGTTGCTAGGCGTCCCGGGAGAGCTTGTCACCGGTAAACCGGGCAAGGTTGCCGAAACACGCTAGCGCGGCTAGTGCGGTGCATGGTGTAAAAGAAAATCAAGTTTTCCAAATTGCATTAAGTCCCCCAAGTAAAATACCTTTCAAGTTTGGCTCTCTTGAGCATCCAATACTTTTTCACATTTAAAAAAAAAAGAAGAAGAAAGTATTGAAGGATAATTTCCCCAGCGGAGTCGCCACTGTGGGCTCCCGCGCCCGAAGCGAGGTTCGAAGAGTCGCCACCCGGATTTTTGAGATGGATTATCCGAGAAATCGAGAGTTTGTTTGAGAGAAAAAGGCTTTTGACCTAGCGAAAATATTGAGATTTTGGGTCCGGGAGCCACGTTACGAGCGGGGAAGGTTTTGTTGAAAAGCACCCCACTCGCCCGGTAAAAACCGGTCTCTACTAAATATTTTAAATGGGGGATTTAATACCATTCGGAAAGCTTTAAAAGAGCACGTACGGGAAAGGGGAACAAGATAGAATATACCACATTTTGTGCAAGTGGTGCTTACTGTACAGGGATGATACTGAATGGCATGAAAACAATATAAACGAGAAAAACATGTAAATATACTGTCTGGATCACGATCTTCTGTCGCACGGTGTACTGAAACACGACGTGYGGCCTTCCGATATGCCGTGCGGGGTTATGATTTTGACATCAGGTTTTATTATTTTACAAAGCAACGCACGGTGCATACAGTATGGCGCACGATTTATGTTCAAACCTTCAGAAAGCTCACGGTCATAAGTTCATTTCAAAACTGCACCACCCGTCCAAACCACGAATAGAAAACTATTTTGAACCCATTTATTCAGTTTTTGAAAGATCCATGGAGTTTAAAACATGGCTTGTAGATATGGTCTCATTTTGAAACTGTTTTTGATGTACAGAAACAGACCCAGCGTCAAACGATCGTGATCCAGACTGTTTAAACAAGAAACAGTATTCGAACAATATGCCGTGCGCTTGAGTTCACTACGCCGTGCGACGCTTCAAAGCGCCGTGCGACGTAGTGTACTCAGCACAGAAAGCTAGTTTTGTTTTGTAAAAATGATTTTTGAATCAGATCTTAACCAAAAGGGTTAGACCTGATGGTGAAAGAGTCCCCTCAGGACCAGGACAGAGCCTAGCCCAAGGAAACTTAGTTTTTTTTTTTACCTTTGATCTCGAGCTTGGATGGAGATGGATGATGATGGATGGACATCAGTAAAGCTGAAGGAGGTAGAAAGAGTGTGGGTGTATGTAGTGGATGAGTGTGTGTTTGGGWGTTTGAGGTCTCAAAGTTAGCAAGGAACCAACTTTGATGGTGAGGAGAAAAATGGAGTGAATGGGCCTAGAGAATGTCTTTTGAGAGCAACATTCTCAAGACTTGGAAATGGAAAATGGGTGTGAAAGCAAGGAGAGAGAGAAAGGGTATAATGGTGATCAAGGGCCCTTTTTCCTTGAGTGGAGGGGTGTATTTATAGGCAAGAGCCAAGGATTTTGAATTTCAAATGGTGGAGGTATTTTCTGGGCAGGCCAGAAGTGGGTTTTCGGTTGAGCCATTTTGCAGCTGTGGCTCAAGTAAGCGTGGCCGACAGCTTTCTGAGCCAGTCAGAACTTTATCCAAAATGCCATGCGGTTAACCTCATGACGGCGTACGGCGTATTAAATTTCGATACGCCGCGCGGTGTAGAAGTGTCACGCGCGGTACTTAAGGTTCAGTTCAGGGCCTTCTGGGCTTTTTGGGCTTTTGGGTTTGTTTTGGGCCGAAGATCTGTTTGGGGCTGAGGAAGTCCTTCATTCAAGCTCGCAAAGGTTTCGTTTCCTATATTTCATCATCGGGGTGGACAAAGACCCTTCGAGGTTCGGATTGGGGTGTCTACAACGGGCGTGCCCTTTCGTCGGCTGGAACTGCTTTTTAAAGGGATTGTGGTGCCTCATTCTATGCACCACTCTCTCAAGTCTCTTTTCATTCTTATTCAACTGGTTGTTCTAAAGACTCGATCATGGCAAACCGTGACTTGGCAGCCCGCGTGGCCTCTCTGGAGTCCCAGATGGCCTCCTATCGCGAGGAGATTGAAACGCTCACCCACCAAATCGCGAGGCTGATCTCCACAATTCGCACCCTTCGTCGCGCGGTGTCCAACCTACAGGACTTCTCCTTCGACCAATTGGATGACAAAAATGACCCAGATTACGCACCGGAGCGCCTGTCCAATGACACTGCGGAAGATTCTGAATGAAATCCAAACAGTCCTGACGATCGCTCGGATGGGGGGAATGATGCTTCTGACGGAGGGAGCGACTGAGGTGGAGAGTCCGAACGAAGAAGAAGAAGAAAAAGAAGGGACTGTAGGATTTTCTGTTTTTATTTTGTTTTCTCTCTCTCTTTTTTTTTTTTGAACAATGTAATGAAAGTCCCGGAGGGTTACCTCGGGCTTGATGAAATGAAAAGTCCCTTTTCTTCTTCCACTTGCTATCTTCTTTCTGCTTTATGCACACAAACGGACTCGAACATGAACACCATTGTCAGAATCTGTCCTCAGAATCGAAACTGTCGAACTAACCCAGTATGCCGCGCGTGGCATAAGATATGCCGTGCGTCGTGGTAACTCGAGAAATTTAATACAGTCAACTCATTATGCCGCGCGCATCTCCTGGATATGCCGTGCGGCACACCTATCGCGAAACCCGGTTCGTTTTAATTCCAAACGATCCGGTTCGAAGGGGATATATATATATATATATGGGTGAGACGTACACAGTAAGCTCACCCGATCGTTCGAATTTCCCTCTCTCTCTCTCGTCTGTCTCTCATGATCATCTCTCTCTCCCAACGTCTCTCTCTCTCGCTCACTGCTCTCTCTTCTCTCTCGCTGTCTCTTTCTCTCGCTGCTCTCTCTCTCTCGCCATTCTCTCTCTCTCCATGGATGATATGGATATACCCGGGGGTGATCATCCCCCACGGGTCGAGGCTATGCCAGCCACAGTGGTTCCGGAGAGTAGTACGACAGCCGGGGAGGGGCCGGAGACCATGGGGGTCTCGGCCCCAGCGGCATTGGCCGAGGAGGCTTCGGCCTCGGCTGCCACGGTGGACGGCAGTGGTGGTGGTGATGGTGGCAGTGGGGTGCTGGCCGGATACGGCCAGGAGACGGAGACTCCGGGTGCAGTGGAGTCCAGAGGTGAGGTCGAGGCTACGGGCCGGACGGAGGGTGTTGCAGGTTTAGAGGAGAGGGTCACGGGGGCTCGCGGTAGTGATGGACTAGACGGAGTGGAGGTGGAGGCAGAGGCCTCTCCTGTGAGAGAGCCTCGAGTCAACCTGGGGAAGGCCCCCATTGTCGAGGAGGAGGTAGTGGAGGAGAGGGAGACACCGGCTCTGTTTGTCGGTAGTGGTGAGGGCGCAGGGTCGTCTCGTCCTATAGGGTTGGGCGACTACCTTGAGGTGGCGTCTCTTGAGGACTTGGTAGAGACTCTACGGGGAGTGCCAGGGTTAGCGGAGGCTTTACTGGAGTCCCGGGAGGCGGAGTTACAGGCTGAGGTTGAGACCGGGGCCGCCGGAGGGCCACAGAGTGCAGAGGAGGAGGCGGCTGGAGGCGAGACAGCCCCTCGGAGGAGTGTTGTGGAGGAGGCAGCGACGGCCCTGAAGGGGCGAGGGGCTTACGTGGCGGAGTCCTACGTGCCTCTTCAGCACGTGGTGGTCCCCACGCTTTTAGACGCTTACAGGCCGGAGCGGCCTACGTACGACGAGGCCCTAGTTCTAAGGGACCCTCAGCAGCACCTTTCTTTACGCCGAGACGAGGTATACCTTAAATGCTTACATTTCAACTTTCAATGTATCGTACTCTCATTTCCTTTGTTGAACATCATATTTACCTTGAATAGTATACCTGTTTATTGAATATTATCAACTTATTGCAACAGGCGATCGCCATCTCGTGCTACGGGGGTGCGGCTGACGTGCCAGTGTTTTGGGAGAGGCTGCCTGAGGTTGTGAGGGAGATAGTGAGGCAGGCGGGTTTTGGGGAGTTCGTCAGTGTGCTGACGAGGGCGAGCAACGATCGCCAGGTGGTGAGGGCACTTGCGGAGAGGTGGTGGGACACGACGAATACGTTCCACTTCCTCTTTGGCGAGCTGACGGTGACGCCGCTGGACTTTGAGGCGATCACTGGTCTGAGGGTTGGAGGTGACCCTATCCCCTACGACGCTGTTACAGGGAGGAGTGCAGTGTTCCAGCGTGAGATGTTGGGGTACGTACTGAGGGCTGAGAGCGGGGATGCCCAGTATGCCCAGCTTCTGGGGTTTTGGACAGAGGACCTCCCGACTAACAGGGTGCAGGAGGAGTAGATGGCGCGGTGCTTTCTGCTGTACTTGCTTGGTGCGTCCCTGTTTCCCAACAGGCGCAACCGAGTACACCTCTCGCTCCTGCCGGCCTTGAGGGATGTCGGGGAGATAGCCCGCTTCGACTGGGGCGGCGCGGCTTTGAGGGCGTGCTACGCCTTCATGGGTCTCTTTCCCGAGGAGCAGGGAAGAGCCTCGGCGGCTACTGGAGGGTCTGGGATGTATGTTCCAAACTTTCCTCGCATTCATTTGCCTTTCATTTGCTTATTGCATACCCTGTGCTAATCCTTGATGTCTAATTATGCAGTTGTGGACGTACGAGATACTGGACATGTAGCCTCCTGAGTCCTCCTGTCCTAGCGAGGCAGTACTTCCCCGGGCCTTACGCTGGTCCAAGGAGTTCCGGGGGGTGAAGAAGGGAAAGGGCGACCTGAATGCCTACCGCCTCTTTCTAGACGAGCTTCGTACTGACAGGGTATGACTACTCCTTTCGTGCTTCTACCTGCTAATAAGTCTATTCAAATCTCAAGCTGACGTTGTATATCCTTGATTGCAGGTCCGCTGGCACGTGTGGGACCGCTGCGAGGCCCCTTACTTGGCCCGGAGCAGGGAGGTGACGAGGGGGAGGGTGCTACTCGAGTCCCCTTACGGCTGGCAGTGGTACCTGGGTGATCGGGTGTCACGTCAGTCGTTGAGGCTGGACGCTTTTCGAGTCCCTGGTCCTCTTCCTGCTCTGGTGCAGAGGACGAGCTTGTACACCAGGGAGGAGGTCGAGCGGTTCGTGCGACCAGACCTCGAGCTGGAGGCGTTGTTCCAGGCAGGCGCTGACTACTCTGAGTACCGGGCTCGGCACTTGATGTCGAGCTTCGGGATATGAGCTACTGCTTGGGAGGTGATACTTCGAGCGTCAGGTGACAGAGGCGGTAGAGGTGGACGAGGAAGGAGAGGGGGGAGAAGTAGAGGAGGTCGGGGTCGAGCTGACAGTGCGGGCCCGAGTGGGGTCAGCCTTCCCCGACTCTCCTGGACTGTGGACGTGACCACTCCTCAGGGGGTTCCTGGCGTGGTAGTGGTACCACATCCCACAGCTGCAGCTCCGGAGTTTCTTGCTCAGGTATAATACCTACTCCTTTGTTTTCGCACGCACTTGCTCATCATTATTGTATATTCTGATGGTTCATCTTATTGTGCAGGCGACTCCGGAGTACGTGCGGGAAATGGCGGAGGCCATGATGGGTCTGGAGCAGCTGGTGAGGCAGTATGCCATGGGCCATGCCCCGGAGGTGCTCCTTCGCGCTGGTGGGACGATGGTAAGACTCCTGAACTTTCGTCATTCACTTTTACTTCCTATTGCTTATATCATGATTACAATGCAAATGATGAATACCATGCTGTTGTAGGCTGGAGGAGGGGCTTCTCGCGGGCTGCGCAGGAAGTCTGTGCGCATGCAAGCGTCACAGGTTTCCTCTACTGGCTCTCGGGAAGAGCCTCCGTCGAAGAGGCCACGGCTTTCGGGGGATACGGAGGACGAGCCTATAGACGTCTCCGACGAGACGGAGGAGCCCACAGATGCTGACCTAGCGGACTCCTCAGGAGACACCGTGCCTAAGGTGTCAGGCACTCAGGAGGTGGCGAGTTCTCCGGCGGAGGAGGTTTCTGAGGAGGATGAGGACGAGGATGGGGATGAGAGTTGAGCTCCCCCTTTTGTTTATTTTGCCTTTTGTGGAGCCTGCGTGCTTCTTTTTTTTTGGGGGGGGGGACTGTTTACTCTCGGTAGATAGGATTTTGAGCTTACATGCTTTCTTGTACTTCGACTTATGGATGCTTTGGAGATTATATAGAAAAGTTCATTCTTTCAGTGTTCGTGCCATTCAATTCACCTTATTGTAATTTATATAAAGAAAATTGAATGACGAAAACATTAACCCACGCATGCAACTAGTCTTTGGCTACGAACAATATGTTGAGACACAAGTATATTAACATTGGAATAGAAATCAAAGAAGGTAAATGAATAATTCTGAAAGATTCGACACTTTGTACAAGAATTTATAAGAATGCCCTTGTTCTAGACTCTCGTATATCAAGAATGATCCTTAACGTTTGACACGTGACTGGAAATTTCAAGCTTTCGTTTGAAAACCACTTGAATAGCAAGAAAACATTGACTATGGAAGGTGACATTCTTGAATTTTGACTTTGGCTTTGAAACAGAGCTCGGACCAGGTCAGTTTTGACCATTACGACCTGTAGGACTCGGAAGATCAGCTTGGAATGACTTGAAACGGATTTTAATACCTTGGCACAGCTTAAGAAACGGGCTTTTATTGACTTTTGAGGTCACGACCTTGAATTTTTAGAGTCGACATGAAACGAAACCTCCCCGAAGTCCCAAATATCTACTAAGTTGTTTGCTGGGGGGTGCTGATGCCCGTTGATACCTTGAATTGGTTTTAAGCCTCTGCTGTCAAATTCTGCAGAAATGCAGACTTAAAATGCCGCGCGGGGTCTTAAAATGCCGCGCGTGGTTTCCTCTAATTCCACGGCGTATCATGCTATGCCGTGACTTTCCCTTGGCTATATTACGCCGTGCATTGCCTCTAATATGCCGCGCGGCATCTTTTTCCTAACATTCTACCATTTTGCTACTTCCCAAGACAGATTGCACGATGGTTGAAGTTTGACTCTTTCAATGACATTTCCGAACCAATGCATGTCTGTTTTGATCTTTTAGGTCATGACCAAGCTTTTCCCTATGCAAGACTTATGGAAAATTTGCACTTTTGGAACCTAAGACTCTTTTGAAAGTTGAAGTTGTCTCCTCTATTTCTTCTATAAATTCAAGCCTTAGGCCTCATGCTAACCACACCTCTCTCAATCCTTCACCTTCCTCGAGCTTTTTCTTTCTTCCAATGGCTCTTTCTCTTACCGGTTCATTACGTCCATGGTTGTCCTCTATGGATGGGGTCGATTGGCTTAACTTTCGGGCTCACGGTCTTTACTCCATGAGGTACCTTCGCAACATCCGCGTTCGTCCCGAACTCTTGAGGGCTGCCACAAGTTTTTGGGACCTAGCAGTGCATGTGTTTCGTTTTGGCGAGCAAGAACTTTGTCCCACAATTGAAGAGTTTCGCGCCTATCTTGGCGGTTTCGGTTCTGGAGAGGTCATCATTCCTCCTGTGCGTGAGAATATCTCCAAGGTTCTGGCTTTATCCCTCGGGTTGAGCGGCGGTCTAGCTTGTTACCTGGTTAGCGATGGTCATCTCAATGTGATGCGGCTCATCGAGATGTTCTCTCCTTTTGGTGATCCAATGGACATAACCCACCAA
The DNA here is from genome assembly GCA_009746105.1 of Rhododendron williamsianum. Lineage (NCBI taxonomy): Eukaryota > Viridiplantae > Streptophyta > Magnoliopsida > Ericales > Ericaceae > Rhododendron > Rhododendron williamsianum. The sequence continues at coordinate 43,566 of QEFC01004179.1, read as the reverse complement.
TCTCGCCGCATGTCCGCTCTTTGCATGTGCTTGCTTGCTGCCTACCTCTTGGTTTCACCCATCGGCCATGCCAGTTCGGCATTGGTTTGTATTGCTGTGCAGATTGAGGCTCGGAAGGATGTGATCCCAATGGTGTTGGCTGAGACATTGTTGGGTCTGGACAGGGTCCGTTCCGGGGAGACCGAGACTTTTGGAGGCTGCCCTCTCCTCCTACAGGTTGATTTTCCTTTCTTTGAGCTTTCCCCTTTTTTTTTTCATTGCTTGGTTCGACTCCTTTCATCTTCTAACTTATTTCCTTTCCCCTTGATAGATTTGGCTTTGTGACAAGGTGAATATGCTGACACTTCCTCCTGGCAACTTGTCATATGAGGCTAGGATACTGTCTTCTCGATGCTTCGAGTTTGCAGACAGGCGAGCTTCCGAGTGGGTACACTTCTTCAGACTTCAGCGGGCTGAAACCATTTCTTGGAGATGCTCATGGCTTGACCTTCCGCCCATGACCGTGTGCTTTATGGGTCCTCAGTGGGTGGTTCTTGTGGGCTTGGAGGCTTTTACCTTTTACTTCTCTTACCGGATCCAGCGTCAACTTGGTTTGAGACAGGAGGCTCCTGCAGAGGTTCTGGTGGATGTGGTTCTGCCTTTCTTTCGTCACTCGACCCTTTGCAGCTACCAGCGATTCTGGAGATCTCGCGAGATGACTGATGCTCATCCTTACCCATCTGTGGCAGTGCGTGGGAGTTATAGAAAATGGCTTAGGAGGGACATTGCTGCAAGAGCGGGAGCCCAAGGAAACTGACTCGATCTCACTACCCTGACCATCGAATAAATCATGGACGCCCTTTTTTATTGTATTGCACTTTTGTTTAGTCATGCTCACCTTGTATGAAAATTAGTTATTTCAATAAAATGAGTTACAGAGGGTCTCCCCCTCTTTGATTCTGTCTTTCCAAATTTCGTCAACCTGGATTTTATTTTGATTGGTTGTGACCGTGTCCCATAGTGAGACTGCCTACGTATCCTTTTGAAGGAATTAGGTCATGACGTAGTTCAAGGATAGGGTTCGCTATGGTTTTGACACTCTCCTTTTACGCTCTAATTTTTGCTTAGTACCGCCCTTTCGGGTTTTCGGCCTAGCGAGCTTKTTCATTGTATGCCTTAACTTTTGCCTAAGATGCCCTTGCGGGTTTTCATCCTAGCAGGCTTTTGCTCTAATTTTTGCCTGGAACTGGCTGCCCTTGCAGTTTTCAGTCCAGCGAGCTTCTCTCAGGGGTAGTAGCGCTTGAGCTGATCCAGATTGACTAGAGTTGAAAATTCGTTTCCGTCCAGGTCAATGAGCTGCGTGGCCCCTCCGGACAGGATAGTCTTGATGATATAAGGCCCGGACCACTTTGGTCGGAACTTCCCTCACGGATCATAGACCGGAGCCCGGATTTCCTTCAAAACCATGTCACCTTCTGCTAAGTCCCTGGGCTTCACCTTCTTATTGAACGCGCGTGCGATTCTCCTTTGATATCCTTGAATGTGATAAAGTGCTCTTAGACGGCGTTCATCGAACAACATTAGTTCTGCAAACCGGTCGCTCAGCCAATCTGCCTCTTGAACATTGCATTCGATCATAGTTCGGAGGGACGGGACCTCTAATTCTATGGGAAGTACAGCCTCCATACCGTAAACCAAGGAGTATGGAGTTGCCCCCGTTGGTGTACGTACAGATGTGCGATATCCCCATAAAGCTAACGGTAGTTGCTCGTGCCAATCTCTTGCGGACTGAATGGTCTTTTCTAGGATGGTTTTGATCGTTTTGTTAGCTGCTTCCACGGCCCCATTGGTCTATGGTCGGTAGGTTGTTGATTTATGCACTGGATCTGGAACTCCTCCAAGACTTCCCTAGCTCGCCCTTTGAAATGAACCCCGTTGTCGGACACGAATGCCTGCGGAACCCCATACCGATAGATAACGTTTTGTTTAATGAAGTGCGCGATTTGGACTGCGGTCAGAGTTGCATACGAGGCTGCTTCTACCCATTTCGTGAAGTAATCAATGGACACTAGGATGAACTTATGACCATTAGAGGCTGCTGGGACAATCCTTCCAATGACATCGATACCCCATGTTGAGAAAGGCCACGGCGAGGTYGTTTGCTGCAGCTCATGTGGTGGGACATGCGTGAGGTTAGCGTGAATTTGGCACTTGTGACAACGTCGCACGTATTCCACGCATTCCGTCTCCATAGTGGACCAGAAGTAGCCTTGTCTCAAAATCTTTTTGGCAAGCATCATACCATTCATGTGAGGACCGCATACTCCCTGGTGAACTTCCTCCATCACTCTTTTTGTCTCCTCACCATGAATACACAGCTTGTGAGTACCACAAGGAGATCTTCGGTACAGGTTTCCTCCACAAATGATGTATTGAGCCGCCATTCTTCGAAGAGCGATCCAATCTTTCTTGCTAGCCTCAGGGGGATATTCTCCCCTTTCCACAAATCTCCAGATATCGTAGAACCAAGGGTGACCATCTTCAAGCTCGTTGATGATCATGGCGTGCTGGTGTACCGGGGCGTCCCTTTGCTCGATCACAATTGGTCTTAATTTTACACCGACAGGGATTTCGACCATGGAAGCTAATGTTGCCAAAGCGTCGGCGAATTGATTCCTGAATCTCGGGACATGAGTGAAAGTTACCCTGTTGAAATGGGGAATGAGATCTTCAAGGTCTTGGTGGTATGGCTTTAACTTCTCTTCCTTGACCTTCCAATCACCGTTTGCTTGGGAAACAACCAGGTTTGAGTCCCCTACCACCTCCAATTTTTCTATACCGATTTCAATGGCTGCTTCCATGCCTACGATACAAGCCTCATATTCCGCCTGATTGTTGGTGACTTCGAAGTTGAGTTTGAATGCAAGTGGGATGTGCGACCCATCCGGCGAAATCAATAGCACGCCAATCCCAAATCCTTTCTGATTGGCTGCTCCATCAAAGTACAACCGCCACACATCTTCGGCTACAGCCATTATATCTTCATCTGGGAATTCGAATTCAGCATCTTCCTTTCCTTTGACTGGACAATCCGCCAAGAACTCCGCGACAGCTCTTCCTTTCACTGACTTTCTGGTGACATATTTTAACTCAAATTCTGCCAGCATTAATAGCCATCGCGCCATTCTTCCCGTAAGTGCCGGTTTCTCGAATAAGTACTTCAAATGATCCATTCGGGATATCAGCCTTACCGAGTAGGCCTGCATGTAATGCCTCAACTTTCTGGAGGCCCAAACGAGTGCCCAACATGTCTTTTCTAAGGAAGTATAGCGCTCCTCGGATCCGACCATCTTTTTGCTGAGGTAGTAAATGGCTCTTTCAACCCCATCGTCTCCTTCCTGTGCCAGCATACACCCCATGGAAGACGGGGTGATTGACAAGTATAGGATCAAAGGTTTTCCGGGTTCAGGCGGCATCAAGACTGGCGGATTCCTTAGATAGGCTTTGATGGCTTCAAAAGCTTGCTAACATCTGTCGTCCCATACAAATGGTGTTCCCTTTTTGAGCAGGCGAAATATGGGTTCACATGTCGAAGTTAATTTCGCAATAAACCGGCTGATGAACTGCACTTTGCCAAGAAAACTCCTTACGTCCTTCTCTGTCCGTGGTGGTTCCATCTCCAAAATGGCCTTAATCTTTGATGGATCGATTTCGATGCCGCGAGTGGTGATCTAAACCCGAGCATTTTCCCTGTGGTAACTCCGAACGTGCACTTAGCCGGGTTAAGGCGCATCTTGTATTTTCTTATTCTCTCGAAAAACTTCCTGAGTGCGGGTAAGTGGCCTTCCCTTTCCTTTGCCTTAACAATCATGTCGTCAACATAAACCTCTACGTCTTTGTGAATCATATCGTGTAATAAGGTTATGGCAGCCCGCTGATAGGTGGAACCAGCGTTCTTTAGTCCAAAAGGCATAACCCGATAACAATAGGTTCCCCACTCAGTGACGAATGTGGTCTTCTCTCGGTCTTCCGGGGCCATGAGAATTTGGTTGTATCCTGAGAAACCATCCATAAAAGAAAGCAGGGCGTGGCCTGCGGTATTGTCAACCAGTACATCGATATGTGGTAGAGGAAAGTCGTCCTTGGGACTAGCTTTGTTCAAATCCCTGAAGTCTACACAGATCCTAATTTTGCCGTCCTTCTTTGGAACAGGGACGATGTTTGCGACCCATTGAGGGTATTTAGTTACCATTAGGAACCCAGCATTGATTTGTTTGGCTACTTCCTCTTTTATTTTAAGCACCCAATCAGGCATCATGCGTCTCAGTTTCTGTTTTACTGGTTTTGCATCAAAATAGAGGGGAATCCGGTGTTCCACAATTTCAGGATCGATTCCGGGCATATCAGCGTGTGACCATGCAAAAACATCTTCGAACTCTTTTAGCAAATTTACAAGGGCTTGGCGCTCTTCGTCTGATAGCGCGGAACCAACCTGAACTATCCGGGGATTCCCTTCATCCCTCAAATTTATTGAAACGACCTCTTCTTTTACAGGCTGAGCATGCCTTTCGTCTTCCCTTTCGATTAGGGATCGAATTTCTTCAGGGATTTTCCCATCGAAATCAATCTCTTCATCGTTGGGGTCGACACAATTTATTTCAAAGTCACGGAAGTAAGCGGAATCAGATTCATTTATTATATCATAAGCAGGGGCCTCAGGGGCACCATACACATGGGTTGACTCAAACTCAAAATACAGACTCTGAGGAGTTGGGCCAAGAGGCACCGACTCAAACTCAACAGACTCATCAGACTCAGAAGACTTAGGGGATTTGGGAGACTCAGAGGACTCAGATTTGGCCTCATGACTAATTGCAGTTGGTATGAAAGTCCAGTTCTCATAATCCCCAACGGCATCCATAATGAGCGAAGTTGGGTCTTCGGGGGCCTCCTGCCCTAGCATCTGCACTTCGGCCTCTATGAATATACCCATCGGCTCATCTTCCCCAAACAAGGTCGCTAGACTACCCAGGGTAAAAGTTTCAACCCAGTCGGTTATCTTTGCTAGTTTGATTACTTCTCCCAATTCTTCATCGCTTTCAGGCCAAACATCATTGGCGAATATCTCAAATCCTGGTAGGAAAGTGTTGGTTTCCTTGTCCCATAATGGTTCTGGTTGCCCTTGGTAAATCTGCATTGCTTCTTCTTTGACAAAATAGTCCTCCAATCTGTCTCCCTTCTCCTTTTTCTTGTCCTCCGAAGGGTGATATCCTAAGCCTGCTATGCGGGTTAGGGTTCTGGGTTCTTCAAATTGTGCTGGTCCTTGGAGGTTCTTTCCCAACCCTAAGCCGGGCATGTAGGACATCTTCTTCATGATCTTAATGGCAACATTACTGATGACAAAATCGTCATCGATTTTGTCAGAGAAAACAGCATTGGTAGTGTCAAGAGAGAAACCTCCTAAAGCGACGTCTTCTTCTCCATGTTGTATTTCCAAGAGTGGGGCATTATCTTCCACAGGGGCACGAATCACAGAGTCACCATGAATAGTGAGCATTCCAGTCTCGAGTCCCAGCCTTATTTTCTGGTGAAGCGTCGAGGGAACAACCATAATATCGGGCCGATGGAGCCAAGGTCTTCCCAGTAGCAGATTGAAAGATGCGGGAATGTTTACCACATGGAACTCTACCTCTGTTTGGTAAGGTCCGAAGGTCATAGGGAGCATGAGGGTTCCGACCACATCCCGACGAGTGTTGTCGTATGCACGGACTTTGACCTCTGATGGAGAGAAATCAATGTTTTTGTACCCCATGCAGTAGGCGACACGAAGTGGACAAACATTGATTGCGGACCCATTATTAATTAAGATTGCTGGTACCCATTTCCCATGGCATTTCAAAGTGACATGGGGCGGCCGGTTATGATCAGTTCCTTCGGCGGGTAGATCTCGATCGATAAAGGTAATGGCATGCTTGATAGGTATGGTTTTGATGAGTGCTACAAGTTCATCAAGGGTTATGGCTGAGGGAACCTTCAGGTGAGAGAGGGCTTGGATGAGTCCTTCGCGATGGCGAGTGGAGTGAACAAACACATCCCAAACAGACATTTTGGCTTGAGTCTGTTCAAGTTGGCGGTTAATCATTCCTTCAGGGTTTTTCTCAGGACGAGAAGGCTCTTTAACTGGTGGGGCGAAGGGTTGGAAAGTATCTTTGATTGGGGTAACAAAAGGGTTAGAAGGTTCTTTGGCAGGTGGAGCTGGAGGGTTAGAAGTTTCTCCGGTTTGGAGGTTAGGGGGTTGATAGATTCGGCCGCTCCTAGTCAATTGTCCAATCTGTCGATACTTTGACTCTTCGTCCCACAAATCAGCGAGGGCTTTGCGTTTGTTTCCAATGGTAGTGTCTTGGAGGTTGGCAGCCAGATCAGCGACGACTAGATCTTCCCATAGATCCTCCGGTTTCCATTTTTCAGCTTCTGCCACTGCTCTGTTCACAGTCCATTCCTCGTTTCCTACCTTTATGTTAACGATCTCCGTATTTTCCCACGGGGTTGTCTTGGCTCCCGGTTCGTCTTCCCACAAATTCATCATAGCAACATCAGCATCTTTAGGGAAAGTAACTGATGATTCCGATTTGGCTTCATCCACCAGGTAATCCATCGGGTCAAACTCATTACTTCCCACCTCTTCCTTCGGTTCTGGCAGTTCTGGACATGGGGCGAGACCAACATTGTTGTATGGGTCATTCATGAGGAGATCATGGAGATAAGAGAGATCTAGTTGATACGGAGCGGGCTCAGGCCAATCATAGGCTGCTGTCTGGGGCTGGAATTCTTCTGCAAACAGCATGGGTACAGAGAAGGTGTCCAACGGGTCATTCCATGCCAAGAGTTGGTATTCATCCGGGACCGGGTTCCATTCCCATTCGGGCATCCCTTGAAAGTCCTCGTTTTGGTTCTCAAATAACATGTACAGGGAGAATCCATTAAGTGGATCAGCGTAAATGTCTTGCCAGTTAACTTCCCATCCGGGTTCAAAGAACGGATCTATGTCCTCTTGAAAATTGATGGCTTCGAATTCTTTCCAATCAGCAATCAAATCTCTCCAGTCCCAAAGGTAACAGAGAGCAGCTTCTTCAGGAATTTCCACAACCGGCTTTGGTTCGGTATCAGGGACGATGAAAAGGGTAGGATTGAAATCTTGGGGATTCTGGCTTTTGACACGGGTGATTTGGTTAATGTGGAATGGGGTATTGTGTTGCGGCAAGGGGTTGGTCATGGTGTTCGGCTTATCTGAAGGAGGGGTTTCAATGACTTTATTGTCAATGAGGTTCTGGATCTCATGACGGAGGCGGATGCAGTTATCAGTGGTATGACCGGGCATTTGGTGAAACTCACAGTAGACATTTTGGTTTAAGTTTGGTGGGATGGTTTGTGGTGGTGAGAGAGGTTTTAGTACTCCTACCTCGGTAAGTTTCTTGAGTAAAGCAGATCTAGGAGTGCTGAACTGGGTGAAGGTTCTGTTTTGGGATTTTGGTTTTTCAGAGATTTGGTTTACTTCCACCGGTTTGGAGGATGAAGTCCCGACCTGGGTGGCATTTCCGAAGAGGACGTTGCTGTTTCCTGAGTATGCTCTCTTGGATTTTGACCCCGACTCCTTTTTTTCCAATGTTCCATCTCGTAGGGCCTCTTCCACAGCTAACCCCGAGTCATAGAAAGTCTCAAAGTTTGGGGCTGCTTGGGAGAGGACCATATATGGGGCAAAGGAGCTTGGCAGATTTTTGGTAATGATCCTTATTTGTTCTTTCAAGTCTGGCTTGTTTTGCATTTGGGCAGCTTGGCCCTCCAACGTTTCACAAAATCAGCGAAGCCTTCCTTCTCTCCCATTTTGGTGCTTTCTAGTTCCCTCGTGGTCATTTTTAAGTCGACATTGAAATCGTACTGGGCCACAAAAGCTGTCCCAATATCTTCCCAAGTCCTTTTCTTGGAGGGTTCGAGAGTAAGAAACCATTGCAAAGCTGGTCCTGACAGCGATTCGTGGAATAGCTGAGCCATGGCTTCCTTTTCAATTCCCCTCATGGTGAGCGAACCGACATATCCTTGGAGGTGCGCCTTTGGGTCTCCGCTACCATCAAACTTTGCGAAATCTACACCCTTGAACTTTTCCGGTAACTTAGCGTTGGGGAATAAGCACAGCTTGTTCATGTCGATCTCTCCTTTGCCCAGCCGCTTAGTTTCCTGAACCGATTCCTCCAATTTTCCAATTTTATCCATAAGGGCCACCAGATTAGGATCAATGGCTGGTACATCTTTGACCGGTGTTTCACCTTTGGACAGGTCAGGCCTAACTAGGATCTTGTCACAAACCTCTTGCATAGATTCCATTATCATATTCATGTCATTCTTCATGGATGCGACCGAAGCCTTAAGTTGCGTATCTATGCTGGCGAGGGATTGCCTAAACTGGGTATCCATGGCGGCCATGTTCTGTCTAATCTCCTCTATCCCATTTCCTTGATCAGCCATGAGTAAGGGACTTTCCGGTGACAGTTCAACTAAAGATTCCTGCGTGGCTATTCTTGGTGAAACTGCTGGTGATGATTGCCCCTCCTGCTCTATGGGAACTTCAAACAGTCGGGTGTCCTCCAGGGTATCTATGCGAACCAGTCTTTGGGATGGACGAAACCAGTTGGGTATAGCCTCTTCTTTTCGCGGACCAATGTTTCTGAACTGTCAATCATGGCAGAAGGGAGTGACTCAGAACTCATCCCGAACATCTGTCCTATCCTCCGTGTACCTCCTAAGTCCTAGGACCTACCGTGACTTGAGCTTCAATCGAGGCATTTGTTCAGAAGATTTCTGATGACCCGGGTAGGTACTGTCAGGCAGGTTAAATTCCGATCGCCTCGGAACCAGAGCCAATCTCCTTACCTTGACCATCCGAGGCAGAGCAATATGGCCATCAGAATCCAGATACACATACCATCGAGGTTAACCCCAAGTCAAGGGAGCCGTTCGGGCACGGCAAACACCAGAGGTATCACAACCTCCATGGATTTACGGTCTCCTAGACCGACCGAAAAGTCCTAAAGAATTCAAAAGGAGTCCAATCCTCTAGCCTGCAAGATGCAATGATGCGTGAATGATATGAATGTAGCGAAAAGAGATGCACATAAGCAGGATATACCACATAAGTCCTAACCATGAGTCCCTGTCCTAGTTGGGAAGGTTCTATGGCTATGTACAAGTGCAAAGGCCGGTTTTGGTCTCAAAAGGGTTCCCCGGACTAGAGCCAAGATGTACTACCCCATGTCRAGTGTATTGCAAGACAATGGTCGAACAGCACGATGGCCCATCATAGTCGAGGGTTGCTAGGCGTCCCGGGAGAGCTTGTCACCGGTAAACCGGGCAAGATTGCCGAAACACNCCGTGCGGCTAACCTCATAACCGCGCGCGGTGTATTAAATTTCGATACACCGTGCGGTGTAGAAGTGTCACGTGCGGCATTACGAATTCGGTCCAGGGCTTTCTGGGCTTTTTGGGCTTTTGGGTTTGTTTTGGGCTGACGGTTTCGTTTGGGCTGGAGATTTTGTTTGGGGCTGTAAGAGTCCTTCATTCAAGCTCGCAAATGTTCTGTTTCCTTTATTTCATCATCGGGGTGGACAAAGACCATTCGAGGTCCGGATTGGGGTGTCTACAACTTGCCATGTCAGCTTTTGATTATTCATTTAGAGGGTTGCTAAAGTTAGCAATGTAAAGTCCCACATTGTTACTTTTGATTATTCAAATGTTCAAATTTGATTATTGGTTAGGAGGTTGCTAACTTTGATTATTATAATGTGAGCACTTTTTTAAGCACACGTTGCTAACTTTAGCAATCATTTGATTTTAATTATTACATTGTGGATGCTCTAACACTCCGCGGCTAACCCCCACTGATGTATACAATATTGGCAAATTTTTTTTTTTTTTTTGGGTAGAGTTGTATATTTTTAAGTCTTGACATTCTAGAATGGTAGAACCAGTTATATTGATTGACAGGTTATTAGCGCAAGGCTATTACAACCGATGCCTATGAATCTATTGTACATGTCAGGGAACGAAAACGGTGTCACTAAAGTTGAAATCTTGACGGTCGGCTCTACTGGAACAATTGGAAGTGGTAACCGGATTGTTAACTTGGACAGTCCCATTTAGTGAAACATGCAGTACTTCCAGATTGATGCTGTTCAGAAAATGATGGCCCAGGACGTGTTTTGTTAATGTTGAAAATGTCCTTGGCGGGTATTAATTATCAAAATACGTCATTGGCCGTCATTTTCCCCTGTTAATAAAAGATTTGGGTGGATTGAAAGAGTCATTGCAAGTTACTGCAAAACCATCAGATAGGAGACGTGACAAGACGTAGGACTGCAAATGAATGAGCCGTTCGTCAGCTTTGATTCGGTAAAGGTTCGTTCGAGTTCAATTCGTCTACTAAATTAACCGAACTTGAACATCAATTTTAAGCTCGTTTAATAAATGAACCGGACCTAAACCTGATGTGCAAAAGAGAAAATTGATCAATTGAAAACACTCAAAACGTTCCACTTTGAAAAATTCTGTATCAGCCAATATCTATCATCTTACTATGATCTTTCTAGTCAACCCAGCCCAATATAAATCATTTCCATTCCCCTATTAACCTTTTTCCTGTGTTTAGTACTCCCCAAGTTCGTAGATCCAAATATTGCGTGCGCTGATGGATTTCTGATGGTATGACTGATTATTATCAAGACATAAGTGTTGGAGCAATCAGTAACCCCGCGTTGACGAAAAGTAAACAAGAACAAAACATTCACTCCTAGTGTCTCTCTGGCTTGTCCGAAAATTAAGGTTTCGGTGAATTCAAGATGAATTATTCGGATGGTTTTGCAACAACATAATGGTTCCTAGTCACAAAAAGAGAAACGAAAACAAAAGAATCACAAGCAACACAAGTTGTAAAATGGTCCAGAGGTGGAAGAAAAATTCACCCATACACAAAGAATTACAATGCTAAAATCCCCCAAAGCAGCATTTATTCTGTTGCACGCTTTGCAAAGTGTTCGAGAAAGATACACTTATTTCTAACAAGCCTTTCAATTACTTCGCAAAAAAACCGTGTAGGAGCATCGATTGTAGAGTATGTATGATACAAGACACCTCAAAAACAACAGACATTATGATTACCAACACTTAATCACGTGTAGGACTCACAGTGAGCTAGAGGATTTGTCAAGCAACAGAGGTTCGATATCCATTGCGCGATAAAATGAACCTGTCGAAGTAGAAGCAGCCTCCCAAGGTCCAGTAAGGTCATCCGCTGTTGCATACTCAACGTTATCATAACTTTGTTTAACAATGCCGGTTGCCCCATTTGACATTCTGATTCCATCCAACTCCATTACAACCTCTTTCATTGTCGGTCTGCTACTTCCATTCAAGTACAAGCATCTTTTCGCGATATTAGCGAATGCAAAAATCTCTTCTTTACCACCCTCTTTCACAACTCGAGCATCAAGAATATCATACAACCGGTTCTCCTTCATTGTCAATAGGAAGTATGCTGTTAGGCTTCCCCCTTCATTAGACTTGCCTGACAAAATCGGCATTTTTCCAGTAAGGAGCTCAACAAGTACCACCCCAAAGCTGTAAACATCGCTCTTTTCTGTGAATTGGTTGGACTGGAAGTACTCC
>QEFC01004177.1:32290-46638 GCA_009746105.1 Rhododendron williamsianum | reverse complement strand
CAATCAGCAATCACTGTATCCATTTCATCATTGGGATGGTCCCCAAGGTGGGACTTGAAATAATCGTTAGGCCAAATTGGGGTGTCTACATAAGCCGCATAAGTTACACAAGAGATGTACCACATATCAAACATAAGGGGAATGTCTCTCGTATTCATGCCCAACATTGTTTAATTTAACAAAGTGTTCCATGTGTTCGTCTTTCGCATTGCATGTCAACACATACAATTTTCGCCCACCTATATTCATTATGTTCTCTAAGTTCTCGTTTTGGTGTCACTAGACTCACATGGAATCCAACAACCACTACAAAACCTTAAGTACACCACTAGCCTCGTCAAACCATTCGATTAAATACTCAAGCGAACCCAAAAACATCTGTGTCACACTCAAATGATTCTAAGGAAAAGGGATACCCAACGTATATGAACATGTCAATCTTATTTTGGCTACCAAACCTTATTGGTTTGGAATTAGGCTATGAAACCACCACCATTGGAAAGTAGGTTTTTGGTCATGAATTTTGATATAAAATTTGCCCAAAACGGAGTTCGGATGAAAAAGTTATGCCTGTTCGAAGTTTTCAAAAAATGCAGATTTTTCATTCCCTACCGGTAGGACACAATCTCATATTGGTAGGAGACCAGAATTTCACAAAAATGACACTACTGGATAGCGTTTATACCGGTAGGGCCAAAACTCCTACCGGTAGGACCTGGGTTTTCAGTGCAYGATTTTCAGATTTCACAAGAACAATTCCAACAACGAAACCAACGATTTAGGGCACGATTCAAACACCAAATCAACACATAAACACATAATAGAAGTGAGAAATCTCTACCTCAAAGTCGAAGAACGAAACCCAAGCTCAATCAAGCAAGCCCTAGCTCTGAAAATCTTGAATCAACCGAATACTCCTCTCCGAGCTCAAACCCACGAATTTCAAAGCTCTAGAACACTTGAATGCAAAAATCTTGCGGCGGATCGAAGTGGGTTTGAAGTATTTTGGGGTGTTGGAATGTGAGAGCTTGAGAGAGAGAGAGAGAGAGAGAGAGAGAGAGCCGAGAGAGTAGAGAGAGTTCGGAAAGAGAGAGAGGGAGGGGTGGATTGTGTGGTTCTCACACCCACACCCACTCCTATATATACCCCATAATCTTTGCATTACACTAACGCCCATCACCTCCAAGTTCTCGCACATTCGCCCCAAATCTCATATTCACACGATGTCTCACATTATCCCAATTTTCTAATTTTCATTTAAGCACCGAAATTATCAAATTTAAAACACCGGTCTCTACAGTAGCCCTTTCAAACTACCTGTGACTGTATATTAACTGCCATATGAACTGTGTGGTTTGTCCTGGGTGTGCACTGGTCATTCCAGAGCCCAGAGGGTTTAAAATAAGAGCTGTGGACTTAGGCTTACTGGCGCACGTGGGTCCCATTGTGGCATACGCAGGTGAGGTTAGCATACAGTGACTTGCTTAGTGTATGCTGGTTTCTTCCTGCGCACGTCATTCCGGAACAGTGTCTTTCAGTGTGTTTAAAACTCCCACAGGAGTCTGTTTTCATCCTATACTAACTGTTTCAATAAAGCGAGCATGCCACTTATCACATCCTGCCACCATGTTACAATTTTAATCCCCTTAAACTGTTTCCCGGCCTTAACTGGTTAAAAAAAGATTAATGAGAGAGAATCCAAATGTTTTACAAATGCCCGAGTAGAGACCGATCTCCAAATTGGGCGAGGGGGGTGCCTTAAAACCCTTCCCCTCTCATAACCTGGCTCCCAAACCTCAGATATCAAAGGTGACGATGGACCAGTCCAAACCTTTTCAAATCAAAACAAACGTAGCAAGCGTTTCAAGTTCGATTCCTTGGGTGATTTACCGCAAAAATCCGAGTGGCGACTCTGAATTGAGCGTTTCGCCGCGCTTTTTCCAAAAAGGACGCACTCGACAAACCAGATTTTTAGGGGCGTGTGCCCACACTCAACAGGCTCCTTGCCAACATCACTAAGATATCATCTGTTCTCAAGCTCCATGCTTGAATGCTCAAAGTCTAACACTTTGAATGCTTGAAACTCTTCGAATGCCCAACCATTGTGTACTGGATGCTCAAGTTCTACACTTGAATGCTCAAGCCCTACGTTTGAATGCCCAACCACTGCGTACTGGATGCTYAAAGCCTGTACTTTGAATGCTCGGACTCTACCCTCCGAATGTTCGAGCTCTACGCTCTGAATGCTCAAGTCCTGAACTTGAAAGAAGCTCTACGCTTAAAATAAACACACACGAACGAGCCCGTGCACATAAACATCAATTGCATCACCATTGTCACATCGAGTCTACATCATATCTGTTCACATCTAACCATCATCATACACATACACATGTTTTGCATCTTTCTCTCACTCATGAAACAGGTCAATCCTGTAATCAACCGGTTCCGTGCCTCGGTTTTATTGATCGGTCCTGCGCCTCGATCCGCTGGCTCTATGCCAAAACTTATGGAAGATGGAAACTCTCTGTGCTCAGACCTTCAGCCTTATGATTGATACTGGCTCTACGCCTCGGTTCTATCACTTCAACCTCCGCGCTCTGACTCCTCAGGCTCTTGCCTCATGACTGCAACCGGCTCCACACCTCGATTCTCTACTCCAGTTACTGGTCTCGTTCCCCCAAATCTCAAAACCAGCATCCGATTGTCTCCAGCAGATGGTTTGGATTCTACTCCTTCAAGCTCATTCGCAAGGATAGGCTACTCTACCGAGCTCCCCTCAGTCAAAGTAAGGATGATCATGAAAAGTAAACGACTCACCCGTTGTGTATTGATCTACCCCAAAAATTCTGAAGATGCTCTCCGCAAAAATTTCCCCGGCAGCCCCGCGCTCCTTCAACTACTCTCCGCCAAAATCCTGGCATTGCCCAGGTACGTTGCACTACGACTTTTAAAGCCCGAAGGTACGTCTTCCGTTCTCAACCCTCTGAACTTTTATTTTTCTTTATTGCCCCTGAACTTCGATTGGTCTGAATTTCCCTTATTTCACCATTGGTGACCCCCTCATCAAAGAGTAGGTTTAGCGACACTTCGTCTAGCRGATCGTTGTCAACAGGCTCTTCTTCCTTTGCTCCCTCAACTTCAATGTTGTCCACTTCGTCTATTGGCCAATAGTCATCGGTAGGTGCATAAGGGTCATAGAAATAGATCGGGACCCTACGAAGTTCTTCTTCTTCAATTATTTCTTCCACCTCTTCATCGTTGACCGTTCTTGTGAACGTGATGTGATTATCTTCAGAGATAACTACCMCAGGCTTTGGTTGATCTGTTAGGGTGATGTACTTGGAGGGGTCAAAAACCTTGACAGAGGGATTGAATGGGCCAGATAGCTTGGTGATAGTTTGAAAGTGTGAATCGAACATGAACAGTGATGTAGCCATTTTTACCTGAAATTTTTTCCTTTAGTTAGATAGGTTAGCTTACCCCCTTTGATTTCAAAAGCCTCTAAAGCTATCCTGCAAAATAGAACTTTACAACACATATATACAATGGGTGTGAGGAAGAACTTTTACAAACGAATCCAAGTAGATTCATAGCCTGCAGGTTCCTATCTTATTTTGATAGGTTCTATGGCTCTTCTAATTACAGGTATGGTTTGGGTGGTCTCAAGGGTGCTCCGTTGTCAAAGGGCACCGGTCCTCTTACCAGCCCATCATAGGCGGCAATCGGTTGATCCCCTCTTTGATATACCACTAGGTACAAGTGACTATGAAGTTTGCTGGAACCCCTAACATAGCCCGTGACATGCCGGGATATTAGGTGAACTCAACAAGGTTGCCCGCTCGATGCATATGATACAAGAATTGAATAAAGCAAGTATTAGTCTTATGTTGAATTTTCTGGTTATGGCTCTCAATTCCCCAGCAGAGTCGCCAAAAACTGTAGACACCTCCCAAACGGGGCATCGCCATACAGATTGATCATTGCTTGGTTGCTTTCCACTTCATAAACCAGAATCGTGGATATTCCCATGGCTAGGAACATCGCCACACGATAACGGTTATCATCAAAATAGAGTCGCCACCTAGTTTATAAAAACTAGGAAAAGAGATAGAGATTCCGGGTAGAGGAGCTAAAAGCACAATAAGGGGAAGGTGTTATCACTCCTCTTTGCCCAGTCGTGAGACTGGCCCATAATCATTCGACATACGATTAGTGCTTGCTTTATTTAATTCTAAACAAGAAATCTATTTTTAGCTTTTAACAGTTGATAAGGTGAGCCAGGACAGTAATTGAAAGCATGTATCAAAATGGAAAACAAGTTGTCCCAGAGAATGGATCACGCGGCCGGTGAATAGATGTCACGGCCACAGAATCCTTCTGGATTAATGTATTGGCTGTGGGAATGAWGTCCCAGCCGATGTTCTTCCTCACACCAGAACAAATAATTAATAGAAAATCAGAATGCTATGATTGAAGTATAAGAATATAAAAAAGGTCAAACCATAGGCCCCTGGGCCTCACCACCTTGATCCCTCAGTTGCTTGATTGCTTCGGATTGAAGGTGATTGACTGACTTCTTTCTCGAAACTCTAGGGTTAGGGTTTGTACTTCGGGGTTTGATTGCTCAGACTTCGGCTACCTTTGGGACTTTAGGGTTTTTGTAGAGAGAGTATGGGGGAGTATTTCTGCAGAGAATCGTGGCTAGAGAAAGTGGATTGTGTTCTTAATTTCGGAACCCTAAGGCCCCTTTATATAGGCATGGGGTGACTCACTCCAACCAATCACAATGCACGGTTCAAATTGGAAGTGTAGGGCAACTCTAACTCTGCACGGTAATCTCTTTACGTAGCCCGAAAGAATCGGAAAATGGCTGCTAGGGTTTTGAGCACGGATCAAACGATTGACAGAACATTCTAGAATCTGGAAAAAGGACGATCTGGTGGCCGAGGGAAAGATCTGGCAGCCGAAGAATGGTTCTCGCGGGCGAGGAATCAATCTCTTAGGGAGATTTTCTAACAACACGTTTCATGGGTGAAAGAATGAAGTGGAGGCTGTGAGATCAATCTTACGGCCAACAGATGTATTTTCCTAGGATGCTGTATTTCTGTCTGAAAGGCTATATGGCTCTGAATTGGGTCCTCTAAGTGGCTAAAAGTACTCACCAAAAGTCCTAAAGTTTACAAGAWGTCAATCACCAATCACTGTATCCATTCATCATCGGGATGGTCCTCAAGGTGGGACTTGAAATAATCGTTAGGCCAAATTGGGGAGTCTACAAACTTCAAAAACGAACAGAACAAATTACAATGTGATTACTACTACTACGAACTACTCTTAACTACTTCGAACTAAGTCTAAGTTCCTAAATTACTGCCTAATGGACAAACCAAGCATAGCATAGCTATTTGTTTGATGATTTGTCTGGGGGTTTTTCCTTCTTTCATTTCTTCTATTTATAAGTAAAATCTTGGGGTCTTCTCGACAGCTTCCATTCTCCCACTTAGCTGCCTTCGAAGTCACTCCAATGTTTGAATTCGAACTTTCCCTCCATGGCTATTGCTTGTAACCGCCCGTAGCGGCTCAGTTCATCCCTTATCTCACTTCCCTCAACTGCATCATGCCCGTAGTGGGTAGTTTAAGTCCAAAATTCAATCTCTTTGACCATGTCAAACGTGCATAACCGCTCTTGTTTGAATGGGACAATTCGCGCCCATGGGCTTCGAACTGTATGCTCCTTCTGATTCTTTGTTTGAGTGACACCTGGAAATGTTCATTCTTTTTCATGAAACGACACTGAATTTATCAGAACGTCATCGTTCTTTTAACTATGTGATTCTATACGTTTCAATCCATCTGTGTTTCATTTTTTTCAATGCAAGTGGCCACATGTCATCTTTTAATTGGGCCAGTAAATTCTCATGCAAACATACCCACTGCATTAACACTCTGTTTAAAAGATTTAAACAAGTGTTAATGTTCTCGCCTCTTCGACTTCCTCCTATTTCCAAGGAAAAGAGGGAAGTGGGAGTGGCTCATGCACAACCGTTTATATGCTTGTATTTGGACTATGAATAGTTTTATTCTTTTGTCTATAAATTACCCCCTCAAGGCGTAATTAATTCATACTCCAAACATATTTTCAAAATCAAACTCACACTTCTCAATGGCCCAATTCTCTGATCTTGATCAAGCCTTCGAAAGCATGTCTGTTCGAGAAGTTTCAATTTCCCCCGCTTTGAAGAAAATCTCCACTGACCATATTTCTGGCAAAATCGTTCATGAATGCTCTTAMCCTTCTTCCTCATCCTCCTCTCCTAAATTTCTTATTGGAGTTGATGAGGATAATGTTGTTACCAATAACTGGGATCAACATGTTTCTACTCACTCTGATTCTCCCACCTCCAATTGGAAGATCGAGCATTTGAATTCCCCTTCCGATAGGGTCCTGATGGTACTGGACTATCCACCTGTTCGAACATTCTTCCATCATCAGCGTTCACTAACTATGAGCCGTTATTATGCTGCTAGCGTAATGGAGTCTCCTCATTTGAGCCTCCTAGATTCTCTTCTATCTTCTTCCCTTCGTCCACCCTTTTACAGAGTTAAAGAGAAAGAAGCTTCTGGCTTTGCTAATTACTGTGATCTTTGAGATAAGGCCAAGACTCAATATTGCCATTGGATGGACGAGGTTCGAAGGCCTCGCTATTCAGACTGCTTTGATAAGGACCCTTATACTCTTCACCCTCTTCCAGAAGAACCTGATTGGTTCGAAGAGCTAGCTAATCTAAGGTTTGACCCCCTCTCTCTTATTCCAGGGTTGGCCGTTCTGTTTATCCTGCTTTTGATTCTCAGAAAGCCAAGGAACTATTGGCTGCTTTTGCTTTTCTTGATGTCAACATTCTGGAAGAGCATGTGCCCTACATAAATTTTGTATGGGTTTGTGAAACTCTTCAATTCTCCTCTGGCCCACTTCCAGCGGCTCATATCCATGCTTTCCTTGATCATCTGCCCACCATTAAAATGTGGCTAAAACAAAACATAGCTGCCCATGGGTTCAATCAATACCTCCACGATTATGAACTCATGCATCACAAATTGTCTGAGCTTCATGCCAGGGTGTTGGCGCTTGAAGACTATTCCTTCGAACTTCCTGCTACGGCCTCCAAATATCTTCGAAAGAAGCACAACAGGCTTTCGAAGAAGTTTCCAACCAAGAAGGCTAACTTCAAAAGGAGGGCCCAACAAATGGTCCTGCAATTCAGGCCTCTTCTTGCAAAAAAGATCCAGCTGGAGAAAGAGGCTAACACCAGTAAGATGGAACTTGAATTCCTTTCCTATGCCTGGGAAAGGTTTCATGACTCGGTGACTTGGAGCTTTCCCCATTACTTCAAGATTGTGTCAACCCTGCCAAAGGCTTCCAATGCTCCCACTGCTTAGTTTTGTTTTGTTTATTTCGTAGGACTTTGCTTACTCTTAGCATAGGATTTCCCTTTCAGTAATTTCCTTTGTAACTTAGGATTTCCCTTTTTATGTAAGAAAAGTTATTATAATAGTATTTCCCTTTATTGCATTTTATTCTGTCTCTTAACATTCCAATTAGCAATCAAGGGCTTCGAAGTACAAAATACTTAACAAGAAAGAAAAAGAACACAAAAAGGTGCTTAAATCATTTTCCATTTGTTAATTTGAAGCACATACTGGTAAATTATAAATATTCTTAATTTTTGGGCCCAATTAATTTCATACAAATTATCTAAGCCCAATTCAAATTTAAAATCGGGGTCCAATATCCGTCAACACGTGTCATAGTTGAGAGAATTCAAATTCCACTCACTTCTTGACCCTGAACATATTTAAACTTGGGGAAATTCAAATCCCTCTTTACTCTCTCCGAATTCTGCTGAAGTTCACGCACAAATCTTGACATCATCGTCTCTATTCTTCCTGTAACTTCAATGGTGTCTTAAATTCCCGTGATTGAGAACATCGGACAATCCTCTTACGCTCTTCAACGTCTAATCACTGAAGAACTYGCGAAAGCCCAAGACCATTTGGGTGGTCTTTCAGATGCTATCCTTGTTCCTGATCCTCAATCATCAGAGACCCCTATCTTAGGGCCTGCGTTCGACGAACTTCCTTTAGCCTTTACAGTCCATTACCCAATCTTTGAAGAGTGCAAAATCCTTCTAGATAACGATGATTTAGATTGGGTTCATTGGCCAAGAAAGAATTTTGTTTGCTGGCCTGTATTCGATGCCAATTGGTGCCAGTGGACAACGCGCATGTTTGCTCAGAAAAATGAGCATTTAGAGAAAGTTGGTCTTAAAGACCTCCTACGCCTGCTTTGAAATGGTATCCCTCCAAACCCTAGCATTATTCTTGTAGCCCTAGCTTTCTGGGATCCTTCATTTAATTACTTTCGTTTTAAATGTGGGATGATGGCTCCCACTGTGTTCGATATCTCTCATCTTTTAGGGCTTATTCCCTATGTCCCTTTATTTGACATTTCTGCTACTTCTTCTATATCTTTCCCATTTCCAGACCTAATTCTTGAGAACTCTTTTTACACCAGATTTCTTACTACTGAAATGAGAAAAACTGGTGATGTTTCTAATAGAGAATTCTTTTCGTATCTTCTTTACGCCTTGTGTAGGTACGTTCTCTGTCATGGGAGCAAAAAGGTGATGTCAGAAATGATTCCTTTGGCCCAACGCTTCTATGAGGGCAAGCCATTTGATTTTGCTTCCAATTTCCTAGGCCATGTATACAAAGTTGGTCAGAGTGCCAAGGAAAACCTATTTCGAATCAGTCTTTTGGGGGACCAATTTGGTTCTTCCAACTATGGCTTTTGGCTTATTTTCCAAAATTTCCAACTTCCAACCCTCAACATGTTCGCATTTATGGTGACAAATTTGTCAACCTTGTCTCAGAACCCTTTCTTTGGTTGAATACCTATGCTTCTTTTCAATCATTCCAGAAGAAAGGGATGCAATTAAATTTTATCCCTTTTATGATGTTAGCATTGGCCCTGTCTGGTTACGAAATATCATGACCAATAAAGGGAATCCTTCTGTTTCTGAAGCTTGGGAAAGTTTTCTGATAAGTAGGGAAATTCATGTTGGAGTCCATTACTAGACTTTGAACAAATACCATGTGGAAACTTACTGCCCTGCCCAATTTGCTAGGCAATTTGGCATGGTTCAAGCAATTCCTCTTCCTTATGTAGGCACCTCCAACATTCTCATTTACAAACATCTCAAACATGGCCAAGATAACACTAAGAACTACAATCTTGTGGTTGGGAACGCCAAGAGAAGGTTTGTTCCTCAAGACTTCAATGTTAATCCTTCGACCACTCTCAAATTTACTCAGTGGTGGCACAATTCGATGACCCTTTATGCTGGTACTCCTCTTGCCAAAAAATTTCTGAAGCATATAAATGCCCTTCCCTCCACCCCCAAAAATATAGCTCCTGAAGGTTCTCAGACTATTTTTGACGATGGTTTTGGGGAATATGATCAAAGTGAGGGGGAAAAAGAGGTTGAACAACCAGAACCTGTTGCTGCTATCCCACTTTGARCAGTTCCTCCACCCATCACTTATAAGAAGAAAAAGCAAACCAGAGCCTTAGTGACGATTCCAGAAGGTATAATTCTTTCGACTATCAAAATTCTGAATAAGCTTTCTTTTGTCAACTAACCTTTCTCTTTTATTGTCCAGTTCCTATCTCACCTCCTAAAGCTACCAACGTGCTTAGAAAGTGGAAAAAAAAAAGTGCAAGAAACCTCCCCTCGGCTTATTTCGAAGCCAGGTTTCCTTCTTCTCCTTTCTTACTTTGCTATTGCTAGCTTGGTATAATAAGCTCTTATTTGAGGTTTCTCTATAGTCTCTACAGAACAAAGAAAATCTTCTCTAGCCCCAAAAAGAAGGAAAGCCTTCATTTCTAACTCAAATGATGAAACTGTTGAACGTCATGGAACTGGCCCACTACAACAAATAAGTCCTTTCATAGCGTGCCAAAAACGCTATAGAATGATATACATAGCATTCCGAAGAACGCCTTATTAGCCGTTGCAATTAAAAGTCCTTTCTTTCAATAGCGTTCATTGTCCGCTATTGTTAACATATTCCACAGCGAGCAAAGCACGCTATGGAATCATATAGACAACGTTCAGAGGAACGCTGTATTTGCCCATGCTATTAAAAGGTCCAGACTTTCCATAGCGTTTTTCGACCGCTGTTGTTGACATACCTTCCATAGCAGTCTTAGCACGCTATATTTGGCTTACTTTCCTTAGCATTTTCGACATGTTGTGTTCGATATATACTTTTAATAGTATTTTTTGCACGCTTTGTTTGAGACCATAACATTTAATAAGCACTAATATAGGTTACATGCTGCAATCTATCCTGAATACTCTCAATAACATTGGATCATTGATATGATTCCAACTAAGCTCATAGAAAAAGAACTGGATAATCTAATTAATACCCATTCAGTAGCAATGTAGAGACCCGGAAAATCTTTAATTATTGTAATGTTTATTAAATGTCTAATTGGGAAAAATGTGGATTATTTGTTGGTTAATTAGATTGGGGATTGAAGTGATAGAATGGAAACATGAGGGAGTGTGTGTGTGATAAAAAGATATGGGAGTATATATATGGGGTGTGTGTATGTAGGAGATAAAAATATCTCCCAATCTCCCTCTCTCATCCGTTCTCTCTCTCTCTCTCTACCGGATTCTCTCTCTCTCTCCTCCTCTCACTCCAAACTCCACTCAATCTCTCAAGAACTTCAAGAATCAACAACCCTCCGGCCTTCCATTCGCGTTCTTGAGCTCGGAAATCTTTGGGTCAAGCTTGGATCGAAGTTTTGAAGTTCAAAGAGGCTAGGGCTCGTTCAAATCTTGTAGATCTTGGYTATCGTCGCGAGGTAGGGACTTCTTTACCTCTTTTATGTGTTTATATGTGTTTATATGTTGATTTGGTGTAAGAATCGAGCCTTGATCGTCCCCCTTTGTTCATTTGGAAAGCTGTCGAAATCTGCAGAAATGGCCCAAAAACGCGTAGGGATCCCCCAAAACTTGGGGGATCGATTCCCCTTTTTGTTTCTGGACCAGCAAACCCAGGGATTGATCCCTGGTGATGGGGGGATCGATCCCTCCCCTCTCTGGAATTTCTGCTCGTCTTCTCGGTTTCAGCCCAACTTTAAACGGCCATAACTTTCTCGTCCGACGTCCGATTCATGTAAACTTGGTACCGATTCGAAGGTCCTGAAGTTAGCTTTCCATTGCCACCAAAATCACTATAATACTCTGAGTATACAAAAAGTTATGACCATTAGAGTGAGGGTGTGTCGGCCTCCCAACATCCATTGGCTACCCCTAAGATCCTCGTTCCATCGTTTTGACTTCCTATGATTAGTGGATTCTATTCTTGACCCGTCGGCCTTCTATTAATAAGGATTGAACAATAGTTTACTTGGTTTAASTGTCAATAAGATGCAATTGTGACTGATTGATGACTTATGAACGTTTGTGGCATGTTTTGTGATATAGTTGGCATGTTGAAACATATCTCATGTATGAATGTGGTCTTGCCTCATGAATCGAGTGGGGAAATGGTTATTGTGTGTCGGGAGTCGATTTAAGAAGTCTCGTAATGCAAGGGGTGGTAATATGAAGACTTAGACGGTCCCGTAACGCAAGGGGTGGTAATTCGGTGACCTGTGTTGTTAGGAATCACTGTGACGCAAGGGGTGGTAACACGGTAATCCTCGTGGTGTTATACGGTAACGCAAGGGGTGGAAATACCGAAGGAGGGGATGTTGGCGATGGTGAGTTGTATCGAGGTTATTTGAGTCGTTTGACATTGAGTGAACTTGGTGACATTTTAAGCTATAGCCATGTGATAGAATGATCATGTTGAACGTTGGGAATACCCTTAAATCACTTATTTTCCATCGTTTGAGCTGTACTTCTTGCTCTTGTTTCACTTGCACATTTCATCATGTTTACATATAGAATTGGTAAAGGTTTTTCTATTGGGCTAGTGTAGCTCAACCTAATCATTCTTTTCAGGACAAAATGCTGGACAATAGCTCGCACGCTATGTGTGCTTGGATATGAAAGACTTTTTGAAAGTTAATCTCACATAGTTACTTAGCATCTTTGTATTAACTTTATTTTGACAGAGATGAAATTGTAACTCATTATCTCAATCCTTTTGACTAAACGTTTGTAATATTCTAAACAAGATAGTACTTGCATTTATGTATTTTCAGGGCCGAAGTGCCAAAGTTGTAAATCTTTGATCGTGGGGATTTGATTTGTAATTTAAGACAGGTGGGAACTCTTTTGGGTAATATGTATGATATGGAAGCTCTTTATTTAAAATGTATTACTTAACTATCTTGAAAATCGAGGGCATGACAAGCAATATAGTCACAACATTCCATACAAAACCAAAAAGAAAATTGTACTTCATCAACATCAGGTACTATACATGTTAACTTTAAAATGAAGGAAATTCAATTGACTTCAGGCCCACCCTTAAACATATATACCCCAAAAGTGGACTACAAGGCTTGACGGTGAGAAGACAGTAAATGTGTCAAGGAAAAGGCTTGAACAATGCCCGGCCGAGGGTATTGTCTTCCATCCCAGAGTCGACCTACACATACAAGATGAAAACGTTTCAATTTGAATGAACAAATTTCAAACCAATCAATTTTATAGGCAGAGAAACTGAATGTATTCCTTCTCGATATGTGGATGTAATAAAAAATAAATTACCCTCGTGTAGAGTCCATAATAACTTTGTCAGCCAAGCAATAGTAGTTCCAACAGATTCTTCAACATAAACCATGTCACTCACTACTCCACAAAAATAATTCAGGTTTCTTTACAACATCCACCCAAACTACCATTGCGCTAGGACAGATAAGTACATGACCACGAGTATGTGCATCACTAAAAGACCGACATCCACTTGTTGCATTTAGGGTTATTGTTAACRCTCTTTATCTACAAGGCACCACACACACACAATAAACTGGAAAAAAAAAACAAGGCAACACACACACACACAAAACAATGTAAGTGAAGTCACATACTTTTTGGATCAGTGAAGAAAAATAGCAYATCACATGGAGGCACACTTGGAACAAGAAACAGCATATCAAGACGAGGCACACTTAGAACCAAAGCCATTTAGAAAGAAAAAAAAGCAGATAAGTTACTTACACCAAAATGCACTTACCTTGAATTTTTCACTTGTCTTTTCCATCCCAAAATCCTTCCTATCATGCAGTGATTTGATGGATTAAGGCTGTACTAAGTATGCCTATACAGCAAACAACATCAGAAAGAGAAAAAAGCAGTAGAAACCATCAAGACACAACAGCATATACAGCAAACAACAACAAGAACAACTACAAAAATAGCCGCAAAAACACCAAACCAAGCTGAACATAATTCTTTAATCTTTGAAGAGAGTGAAAGAATTTTTAGGAATAAAGTGGAGTGGGATGAATAGGGTGCACATATTGAGTCTAAAGCACGGTATTACATATAGTATTTCACAAACACTGAATACCAATCGCAAAAACCATCACTAAACCATTCTGAAGCATCACATAATGAGTCTAAATTAAAGCACCCTTTCAATCAATAATGAGTAGTTAGGGAAGAGGAAGAATTCCAAGGAAATAGATAAAGCTCTATATTAATGAAAAACAAGAGGTTAAAAAAAGTGTATGTTGTATCTTTAGCACCATCATCCCTAGACAGATCTTGAAATTTCTCATCATTAAATCTTTCAGGAAATTTGAAATGAACAACTCACTTGTGCTTCAAGGTTCAGAAATAGGGTAATACCTGTGGAACCCCAGCTGGCAGCATATAAAGCTGGGTCGCGCAAGGAGTAAGGGCCAGGCGCTCCTCCTCCCCATCATCAGAATGGAAGGAAACAAAAGAAGGGGCCCGCGGCCAAACAGGAGCAACAGAGGGAGCTGCGACCGCTGGAGCTAGGTGAAGACGGCAATACTCCGTGTAGTCTCCTGCCTGAAGAAGCAAACCTGCCCAATCTCTGATCCGAGCATTCTTCAAGTCTTCCTTAGACATCAAAGAAGTAGACCTCATCRATGTTGGAGGAAGAGGAGGAATAAACTGAAGCGCCTCAGCACGCGGGCGCCATTGACTAGCCACCTGATCGCCTAAGTACCAGGCTCGGCGAAACGGACCCTCGAACAAGCTACGCGTACGGTCCAGAACCCTGGAACGTGCAAGAGGGGCATCCTTTGGTACACCACCCCAAGGGTCAAACCGTACCTACAAAGCAAG
>QEFC01004176.1:20288-64434 GCA_009746105.1 Rhododendron williamsianum | reverse complement strand
AGATCGAAATCCCCTCATCTTTCTCTCAAATCTCAGTCAAAAAACCTTAATTCCACCACAAATCCCTCTAAACCCACTTCGATTCTTCAAGTTCTAACCTTCAATTTGCGAGTTCAACCACAAATAATTATTGTTGGTCTGGTTTTCAGAAACAAAACAAATCGTCTGAGAAAACAAAAACGAGGGCCACTTGGATCAACAAGGGGGGTTTGGAGGGGTAAAAACGTCTGAAAAGCTCCCGGATTTGCCAACGATGGGGTCAGACCAGTTCTTCACAAATCCACCTCCAAGTGGATTTGAAGCCGCTACAGTGTTCAACTCCGGCTCCCTCAAAACTCAACCAAACACCGGATTTGARTGGGACYAGGACTACAAATCCGGCCGCCTCACAAATCTGTCTTCTTCTCCGCCATCCAAACAGGCCGCATATGTACATTGTCTACGCGCCAGCGGCCTTGGTTAAGTAATGGGGTCCACCCCTGTATTTGCAAATCTGTACACTGTCTACATGGTAGCTGCCTTGGTTAAGTAATGGGGCCCACCCCCTCTATTTGCAATTCAAAATTTTTGCCCAAAATTTTGCCCGAGAGTTTTACCCACTTTACCAACTCAAACCCAAACACCCTCGAGATTATTACTCCCACCATCGACGCCATTTTCACCTACTCCTATCGACACTGGTGACCATCGCCGCCATCGACTTCAACGACCACCATTAGCGACTCCCATTCAGCGACCACCATCAGCGACTCCCATCTGTAGACACCCTATTCTGGACTGTCCAGATTAGTTTACTTACGGTCTTTGATTCCCCAATGATGATTAAGGTCAAGAACAACCTGAGTTTGTTAGTGTGTTTGAGCTTTGAGCGTTTGGAACCTCATCCAAACCCTCTTCGAACCCCTTTCAAACTTGTCAAGCCRGAACCAAATGGCCGCAGCAAAACCCTACATGCTTAAGCTGGTACTGTGCTGGCGTGCGCTAGTAAACTGCCACGTGTCAGTCATCGACCGTTGACTCAGTTTTTACTGGCGCACGCAYGTACAGGACTGACGTACGCCGGTCAAGCCCAGTCAAATCAACTTTATTCAGTCACGTACACAAGACTTTTGTGGCCACCGGACGTAAGCCACAGTCCCCTGATGATTGCGGACGGCCAGTGCTGCTCCCTCCTCTCTCCTACAAGGTCCATCACCTTGTCCCATGCATTTAATGCATGGGAGGCTCACTCTCTAACCAAACCAGTCCAACCAGCCCCCAAACCAACCTGGTTACACACCTTTTTCAGTCCATCTCTCCTCTATAAATACCCCCCTTACATTTATTTGCAATGAGTTACCACCATTAAGAGTCTAGAGCTCCTTCCTCTTGTGTTCTTTGCTTTCTTTTTCACCCATTGAAGGGGAAAGTAAGGGATACATTCACATACTCCACAGCACCTTTATACTCACCATACAACCCTCAACCCTAAGCTAAAGCTCAAACTCATCACCAAACTCCATCAAAAAGGTATACCACCTTTGTCTTCTGTTTCTGTTATGACCCCTGAGGGGGGCTGGCATGGTCAAGGCTGGTAATCAATACCAGCCCTGRTCCTAAAGCTGGCAAGGATTCAAAGTTCGTGCATAGTGATAGGTGGCGCACRCCAGTACCATTGAGCCGTACGTGCACCACTGGCGTGGGAATCACCGATCATCTATTTTCTGCTTTGTTTTCACACTTTACACCTTACAGCATGCTAAAAAAACCAGTTTATTGCTTTCCGTATATAGAACTGTGTAACTGTTTGTTTACTATTACTGCTTTGAAAGGCCTCTGGGGTCATTCTGGTCATGTTCCATAACCCAGATGATGCAAAGCCAAAGCACTGGACAAAAGGTTAACTGGCGTACGATAATTAGGCCAGGATCTAGTGGCTTGGCCCTTGCACGGTAGTTAGATCTTGGCCTCATTTATCCCCCCCCACTGTTTATGGGGTGTTCTGTCTATTTTTGTGGCTTTAAGCCATTTTATCCGTCTGTAATAACTTAGTATACTCTTTATAAACTGCGTGGTTTGTCCTGGGTGTGCACTGGTCCCTTCTAGAGCCCAGATGATTGAAGATAAGAGCTGTGAGTTTGAACCTACCGGCGAGCGCCAGTACTGGTGTGGCGCACATAGGTCATTTATGTATGCAGTGGCATGACCAGTGCATACAGGCTTATTCCTACGTGTATCTTCTCCGATCTGTGCGTTCCAGTTTGTTCAAAATGCTCACAGGAGCTTGTTCTCAATCTATTATGTTCATTTCAAATAAAGCATCCATCATTTTGTCACATAATGCAACTTGTTACAGCYTTAATCCYCTTTAACTGTTCCCCAGCCCTAACTGGCTGAAAAATGATCAATGAGAGAAAAATGCAAATGTTTTGTAAAATGCCCGAGTATAGACCGATCCCCGGATTGGGCGAGGGGGGGTGCCATAAAACCCTTCCCCTCTCGTAACCTGGCTCCCGAACCTCAGATATCGAAGGTGACGACGGTCCAGTCTACAAGCCTTTTTCAAAATCAAACAACATAGCAAACGTTTCAAGTTCGGTTCCTTGGGTGATTTTCCGCAAAACCCGAGTRGYGACTCTGAATTGCAAGCGTTTTGYCGCGCTTTCCAAAATGGCGTATCCGTTTTTTTATACAAAAATGGMAATTTTGGGGCGTGTGCCCACACCATCTCTCTCTCCACAAAATCAAATCTAATTGTTACACTCAACGAAAAATCGAATGAAATTTGAAGAAGTCAAAATTTCGAAGAAGGCTTGATCCAAAACGGGTAAATCACTCATTTTCCCCTACTAATCTTCCCATTTTTTGCCCTAATTTTCCAAAAAAATCCCCGGTTCTAAGATTAGGGTTGCTCGAAAATTAGGGCTTTGAAATCCTGGACATGAATGAAGGCATTGTTAGACATGGATACAACATCGACGAAAACGTGAGCTTCCTACCCTCACTGGACAGAAGAAGTTTGGTTGATTTTGTTTTGGATGTTAAACGTATAAAGGCCGAAAWTTTTAAGCCACTTTTCCAACCATCCTAATAGTCCTCCTACTTGTTTTCAACAACCCAAAAAAGCACATGCCTTCCAAATTGTCATTTCAAAATCCATATTCCACAAGATTTTCAAGAGCAAAATCAAACAAATATCRGCGCTTCTGCATAAACTGTCCGAAAATGTCCCACTAAAAAAATGGCCTAATCTGCTCCTTGTACCAAGTGGTTCAAAACGCATGAAACATGGCTCAAACAAAATGATAACAAGGTTTATTGTTCCGTCTCAAATCAATTCTCGGAGCTGAACAACGGCATCAAAGCTGAATTTACCACCCGGTTCGAATTTGGCTTCAAGATCTTCAAAGCTCTGCTCAACTCTCAAGTCTGTACTCACCGTCAAACCTTCCTGTAAACATTAGGCCAACAAACGCAAATCAGGGTTACCAAATATGCACCCGATTTTTTTTTACTACAGGGAGAATGTCACGCAAGTATCCTAGTCTAAAGGGTACTCCCATCTTCTTGTCCGGGATCACCATGTCTTCTTTAGTCCAGGCCAATAATGGTTGTACTGTGAACCAAAGTCCCACATCAACACAGAAGTAATCAGCAGTATATACTCATAAGGGTACCCTCACCTCAACGGTTAGTTTCTGGGGTTAGATTCTGCCCAAATTCATGAAACATGATATAAGAGTCGGAGTCCCCATAGATAGTAGGGTAATAGGTCGTATAGCCGAATTAGTCGAGGTGCGCACAAGTTGGCCCGGACATCTGGTTATCAAAAAAAAAAAAAAAAGGTCATGTAGCCCTCTGTAGGTTTGACCTGCTAAGATTTGAGGTGTTAAGCTTTCAAAATGGTGAGTGAGTACATGTTAATTTCCCAATCCCTTTGAACTTGAAAACCAAGTGGTAGTGTCCAAAACCCATCAATTTCCTGATATCCAAACCAATTAAAGGAAGCCATCTATTGTTTCCAATTGAGCATGGACAAGACAACGATGATGCAGAAATAACGGAAAAGGCAAGCATTTCCGACATGAAGATTGGTAATGAAACACAGGCAAATATTTTTCTGCAAGAAGCTTACGGTAAACAAAATGGAACATAAGAGAGTAATAACATTTACCTTCTCTACATATTCAGCTATAGTAGAGTTGATTACTTTCTTAATCACTTGCTTGTAAACTTCGGACGGTCCAAGAATTTGCAAAAGAACGTCTTGAGGTATCTGCCAGATGCAATAAACAAGAGAAGACAACTGTTATAAAGCAAACAGAAGAAATATACACATACATACGTCTGCATACAACCATGAATAGAATGCTAGACATCTATGTGAGTTCATTTTGTGGGGATTCATGTCATGAGGGAATGGCAGGCGTGGGATCAGAAATTTGCCATAGAATGGTTCCAATATTAATGCGACCGCGTCTGCGCTGCAACTCGACCATTCTGCCACCCATACACAAACAACCCACCACCGGAAGAAAGACGAACAAAAATACTGCCAAAGATACGATGACATATCCTACGGACTTAAAAGAATAAAAAGAAGACATGCATAATGAAGCGTAGAACTTAAAAGAAGTGAACAAACTGAATGCATTTGAAGACTAGGAGCTTAAAACTTACATTGGGTGTTTTTCCTGTTAGCTCCAAGTTGTTCATCAGTGACAACAATTCGAACAAAAGAAATCAGCAAAATATGTTAGTCAATAGTATGACAGAGGAAAGGCAAGAGGAAAAGAAAGACGTTACTGAATTGAATAACTATCCGTAGCAAATAAGAACAAAACCTGGCTTAGGAAGGTAACTTCTGAAGCCACTTTATTGACTAAATGAACGACTACAGATAACCTATGTAGTTTCAGGAGAAATCAGATGTAGTGATTTCACGAATCTCACCTCCTTTTACTCTTCTAAAGCCTGGAATTGGCTGGGCAGCAGCAACCATTTTGGAGAGGACATCATCAAAAATTGCTTCAGTTTTAGCTCCGGATACCTCCACACTTAACTGCCACAAAATTTTGTAATGAATTCATCTCACAACTAAAAGCTAACCATTGATA
Organism: Rhododendron williamsianum; assembly: GCA_009746105.1. Taxonomy (NCBI): domain Eukaryota; kingdom Viridiplantae; phylum Streptophyta; class Magnoliopsida; order Ericales; family Ericaceae; genus Rhododendron; species Rhododendron williamsianum. The sequence continues at coordinate 59,338 of QEFC01004176.1, read as the reverse complement.
AGTAAACATCACCCACTCAAGCTACGACACTAACGTGTAATACATCAGTCTTTGCAAAAGACATCTTTATTACAGGTTATTGCCCTGCAATATTGTGTATTTGGACTCTATTACGGTATTTTATTCTCCCTTTTTAACGTGTTATGATTTATCTTCACCTATACTCCCCAAAAATAAGCTGTTTTTAGTTCCCAAAACAAAGATTCTCATACCCTTAGTTCGTTGGCCTCGCTAGTACCACTTGCAGTAACTGAGAAATCTTGAGATGGAGAAGACGAAACTTCAATATCCTCTACACCTATTTAGGTGGTACCATTTGGAATTACATTCAGCAATAGCACTCAGAAAGTCAAGAACAGCAACTGGGAGAGAAATTACTTGTCTTTGCATCCGCTGCCACAGCAGAAACAGCAAATTGAATCTTGGGATATGCCCTGCAACACAATGGTAGAAAAAAAAAATTACACAAAGATAAGGTATATACAGTACCCAACCAATTTCTAATTCTCCAAAAAGACATATTTTGAAAGTAAAGAGATGGGTGGAAATGCTTTACTTTCTACGAGTAAAGTAGTGTAAATAGGCAGTGTTTTTACTTGTTAGTAACTAACAGTTAACACATGACAAGGGTAGAGATTTAATCATACGATGACTATACTGCAATAGCCATATAGGAGGAAATCTAAAAGATGCTCACCTTTCTGGTGAGATTGCCTGGGTTTTAAACAGTTAAGACAGTTAAATATAATCAATTTGATTGGATGCTGAGATACTAGAGATGTGAATTTGTGAACACTACATGGTTAGGTACGGAAATGGGCAAAAAAGATCAAGATTAAGGTTTTGACWTTCCCTCATGTATACACCTTCACTAATTACCGAATAGAAACAAATATATCRTTGTATGACTTCAAATCAACAAACACCTCCGATTGCTTTTAGATACTCTTTTACAGATTCCACCAGCCACCTCAAAACCAACATATTACTCCCCCATAGTTCCATGTATTCAGTCAAAACCATAGTGAATTTGTATGGAGAAACTTTGGTCAATTTAAACGTGTTATTCAATGARCGCATTGGATGCAGAGAAAAAAGCTTTTGTCACCTCAGTTTGCAAACAGTTGCCATCCTCAAAAAATAGGATGACAAGTGACAAGAACTAAGGARCTGGTGTAGCTTATTCCGAGTGAGAATCTGTATTCTAAGAGATTTTGAGCACAAAAATCAACCAAAAACTCAGCAGAGTTAGTTCATAAACAAAGTAGTACCTGTTGCGAAACTCTTTGGCATTGTATCTGATTTGAAGGGGAAAGTTTTCTCTTTTCGACGAAAGATGTGGAATGAAGACATCTGAATTTTGGTTAACCGTTAGTATCTGCATGAAAATGAGTTAAGTTTGTGAGTCCTCATCAAGCCAAGAACTTCCTATCAGCAAGTCCATGGAAATAACACAAATGCAATTAATGACCAGAAGCACCATATATTTTGCCGATTAACGGAATATTAACATTAAACCCACACCATTGCAACAAAGTATCAACAAAATGCACAAATGCACAACCATACGATGTATTGACATGATTTGGCACAATTCTGCATCATTCCAATAAAAATTACCACAATTTTATTCTGTATTGCAGAAATGTCAAGCCATATCCTTTGGAAGGATTTTTTACACAGAGACAAGTTAAGCCTGTTCTTCAAGGTAAGCCACCAAACTGGTTACCATAGTGAATAACCAGGAGACGAAAAAACACAAACCAAGAAAATTCACCCAGCAATTCAAATTTTCAGGTGTTAAAATATCACGGGGAAAAGAACAAGAATACCCAGAAAGCAGCCCACTCATCCGAAACTACAACCCTTTAAGTACCAATGATGAATGAATAAACATGTAACAAACCACAATTCGGCAAGGATCAAAAAAAAAAAAACCCGCAACGCGGCTATGTACCAAAAAAGTATACTACTAAAAAAAGTACTCCATATTGCCCTGATGCAGAATTTCTCTTCACAGAATCCTAGATGAGAGTAAAACATAGCTAAAAACCTCATCCCACCCTCGCGAGATTAAATAGAGGAAAACTATGCAAACCTTACCCTTTTTTGAACAGCAAAAAAAAGATTTTATCAAATCTTTGAAAACAAATTACAAAGATTAAAGGGATCCATAGAAAAACATACCACAAGGAAGGCACCCCCTCACATGCTGCGAGGACCCAAAAGGGAAAGAAAAACAACCCGAGGCTAGCAAGAAACCAACCAAGACAGAAACCCTAAAGGATAAGTAACAAGGGTTTACTGAAGAAAAGACCGTACAAGAAACCAGGATAAGGGAAAACCCAAGAATTCTCAAAAGATAGAAGTACTAGTTAAAACCATTAACAGACAAGTGTACCTAAGATATCAACAGAAACAAACATACATAAGATCACTACTTGCATCTCTTTAGTACGAATAAATTCATATATGCAGGTGGGTCTTCTTTCAATTTGAATATTTACTGATACCCATTTTGCAGTGAATATTCAACAAATAATTCAAGCTTCACGGCTAAAGGAAAAAACTTATAATTGAAGCGAASATTAGAACAAGGAAGCGAGAAAAATGGAAGATTATTGAAATACCCAACTGTTACATTAGGGCTTAAACCCAGGAAGAGTGTCTTAACGGCTACATCCATATCCACTTTCCTCTCGCCCTCTCTCTCTCTCTCTCAACACAGATAGGAACTAGGAAGATGGGAGGACAGATTTGTCCACGAAATATATCTCTTGACACAAGTGACTGAAGTGAGGGGATATTCTATTGGCACCCTTTTTCTCTTACCACACCAAAATCATTATTCTCATCGGCTCTCAAGCTACACTCTTATTTCTATACTAGTATATGATTTGTCCACCACCGAGATGAGCAGATTTGTGGATTCCGGCATCGCTTGGTTTTCTTTTTGTCTTTGTTCTTGGTTTCTTGAATTTCCTGAACCCTCGAATCCTTTATATTAGTKGGGTTATTAATATATGCATTTGTTTTCTCAAAAAGAATATTAAATATAAAAATTAAGTTATATAAAATTGCAGTACTATCTAATTATTACAATTTGGGTGCACATACATCACGCCCAAGTCCTGGCCATTTCTAAGTCCAGCCCYCTTGAAGTTTCATTTTCCAAACACTATTACATTTATTTTTCCTAAGTAAACACAACATAAATTGATCATTCCTACTATTATAAATTAGAGTATGCAACCATAAATTCTATAGTTATACAAAGATCAAGGAATATATGTATACGTATACATTTTTGGAACTTAGAGATAAGAAAGGAAATTTTAAAAAAGAATTTCCTCCAATTGTTTGGATTGGAGAGAAAAATGRGAGAAAATAAAGAATTCAAGTTTGTCAATGGTAAAATTTCCTCTCTTTTTTTTTTTCCCTCACCTTTCCCAAGTTCCAAACACAGCCTAAAAACGGGTACTGTGGTACTATGGTGCATTTAGAGGCACCTGGACCTTGTCTTTTCTGAATTACCAAAATTGCCCAGGCTTCTTTGCTAGTATTACGAAGAGATTAGGACCTCTCTGTTTGAGAGACTGTAAATTCACTCCCTCCTTTCCCGGGAGCTCAAGTTGTTTCATTCAAGAAAAGCATGGCGACTATCCCGATGATGTCTCAGTTTCACTGTTCCAATGTAAGAAAAACCTAAACTGCATAGCTAAAGAATTCTAATCTCTGATAATTCACACACATATACTTGTATACTCGTCAATGTATTCAGTCTTTGATGCGAAAAAATTCCTACAGCTATGTCTTTTTGAGGTAGACTTTTTCTTGAATTCATGGTGTTCACTCACTGCAAAAAAGTAGAGCCCATGTTGCGAATATAGCCCTTTGGGGGTAGCTGGTCCGGTAAAGACTCTGCCTTTTGTGTTCAAGGAATACCCATTTCTGAGTCCCCCTCGAAGGCCACTTGAGGGTTGTCTGGTCGTTGACTTCAGGGTCCCTAGATTAGTCTCTTGACCCAATTGTGAACTTGCAATAGTTGGTTTGGCTAATCGTTAACTTCACGACTCCTAGTTTAGTCTCTAGGACCCAATTGGGCGGGGATGGGGGTACTATGTTATCAAGAAATGGAAAAAGGTAGATATATGGAATCTCTATATGTGCATTTTTTTTGAGTTTTTCTGCATTTCGTTGGTCGCGACAAAAGCATAATGAGAAAATTTTCCGGTCAAACTTGAGATTTATAGGACCAAATGTTGATTTTTAAATGRGATGAATATGAGCTGACAAGATTGATTTTTTGGTATGATATTTAGGGATTAAATTCTTAGAAGCTCTGTTGGTGCTGGAAAATGGATTGGGGAAAGGGGAGGAAAATCRAAAGGAAAACTATTTTCCCTCATATTTGCACCCGCAGTTCAAAAGAATGTGACAAATTGATTTTCACATGTAGCTTAATTTTTCCTGGCTTTCTAGGTAACAATCGAGGAGACATGATTCCCCYTTTTATTTTCTGTTTCTTTTTATCATCAGATCCCCAACCAAAATAGGAAGTTAGTCTGAAATATGTAGGATATGGGTTTTCACCAGGACGCCTTGTCTTTCAGAAGGTAATGGTTGCTGCAGTATATCCAAGTATAGATGCTTTATGGCCCTTTAAAGGACCCTTGTTTTTAACATACTTACCATTAGTGACTTTTCTCCTTAAAGAATACATGGAATCGGAGTTTCTATTGCATTATGTCTTGAAATAGCTTGTGATATACGACTGCTCCATTTCCATGACCATTGATTCCTTTGAGTTGCTCCCTGTTGTTTTTTTTTTTTTGTTTTTTTTTACGGCAGGTTGCCTTTAGAAGCCTGCAGAAGCATGTTCAACTCGAAACTAGTCGTAATGCAACCAGAATCAATTTATGTTCTGCACAGCACGATGCACATGGGAGGTACACTTGGATCCATTGTTTGTTTGAGCATGTCTCCTTTGCTTTGATTGTTGATTCAGCCGTGTACTTGGAACGTTTGCTTGATAAACGAGTTTGGACCGTTCATTCTTCTGGATTAATAAATAATACATTTACGATTCTTTCAGTTAATGATCCAAATTTACAATACTATCCTCACAAATTCACATGAAATGGACATGTTCCAYGTAAAACAAGAATGGTACTTGCATTGCTTGATGGCCTTGGCTATTTGGTGAAGTTTAGAGTGCCTGAACCATTGGAGTTCACGTGAGTGGTTTCTTTCCCTTTTCAGACTAATAAACATCTGTACCTCGTCGAGAAGAAGTCTTAAACGTTTGAAGCCAAAATCTGCGGCTGGTTCAGGTGATCTTACCTTGAATGTACAAGTTCATGTTGCACCCTCATACATCATAGCCTATGTCTATTTCCTGGATTAAGTGTCTTCAAACTTTTGTATTGTAGGTGTTGAGGTCTCTACTGATCCAAAGGACAATGCGATAACCATATCTACTGCCAAAATAATGGTGGAGTCTGAAGATTTTGATAATATACAAGTACGTTTGCTTGCTTGACTTGTGTGAGTATTTGTTTTTGTCAGCAGTATGGTGCTGGTAGTAAATTTGTCCTTGTTGATTTTCGAACCAATTAATGGAGTACTGCGAAGAGAGTTGTGCCGGTTTTTAGAAATTAGCTTTTCAYGATTGTCCGCCAAAGTCATGTAGTAATGGGTTTTCACTACTGTCGTGGGTAAAAGTATTCTGAGCCCCCCTTGGCACATCTACATCCATTCGAATTTGGTTGGATATTACATGTTCCATGTTATACAGGTTTATAGCCATTGGAACTCATTAGAATCATTTGACATCAGAGAGATGAATATGACTGTTCATAATGCACTTCATTTTTATTTTTATTTTAATCATTTTCTTAGGTTTGTGTTTTGTCTATATTGTGGCTTGTTTGGAACTTTGAAAACTTATTCTGTTTTCAGCTAAGAGTGGACTTGGCTGGGAAGGATACACAAAGAGTGTTTGACCAGGTTTTGAAAAATTTGGCCCGTTCAGCACCTCCATTCCCAGGTCTTCGAAAACTAAAAGGAGGTGAGCCATCTAATTTATTACCTGTTTTGCTCAACTTCTCGCTAATCAAGTACAGATGCTTCGCCGGAGGTCCCGTACCGGAGTCAAACACTTGTCGAACACCTATACTCTCCAAACAGGTGTCCCACCAATGCAGCCAGCCCTAGGTATAAAGACTTGATCTGCACCGATGGAAAGCGGAATCAGTCACACTCATATTCGAAGTGTCCCATATTTTTTCAAACTTTTCTCCATTTGGACACCCCGGGGATGACCAGAATCATGTTCTTGTAAGTCTATTACCAAGTAGTTTACTACCTGAGGTATTCAAATTAAGCCTTCACCTTATCGTGGAAACTCCACTTTAGCCTTTAACTTGACAAAGTTGGTAAACTTTAGTTGGGAAAACGGCTCCCGCTTGAGTAGAACTAACAAGGACTTCCTATTCCAATTTATTCCAAATGATGGAATCATGAGGACTTGAGATCCCATTTCTATTTTCCCTCCAGATTCGGGCCAGCCAAACAGAGCTAATAGTGTCTAGCAATGAAATTGACAGTTGAAGTTTCTGGGAACAAAAAACCGCGAAGTGCGTATTGACCATAGGTGTCATTCTCTAGTGTTTCCACCATTTTTTTTTTGATCCAAGTGTTTCCACCATTGACTTGGAGGAAATTTGCACTGGGACAAATTAGGCACAAATGGAAAACTCGTGGGACAGAATTGACAAAATCAAAATTTGGAGGCCCCACGTGACACTGAATGCTTGCTTTAGGGACTATAATGTCCATTATGGCTGAAGTTAAATTTCAAAACTAGACTTTGTCTTGCACACTTACTTCAATCGTATCAAGATCTCACCTGCAATTTTTCAATTAAGAGAKGTTGAAAACGCATCAGATATGCTTTTAGGAGTGTCCAAGGATTGTTGGTGTCCGAGACATCTTATGAATAGTATACTTTCTTCCTATTCTATTTTCGAAAAAGAGAAATTGTTCWGATTGTGGCAGATTAATAGTTGGAAGATCTGGTGTAGTTTCGGTTAATGAATACTTAATAATGTTCGGAAATCAAATAGGGATTTGAGCTGTTTAAAATGGGCATCAATGCATCCACAGTCATCAACAGCTCCTTYTTACATCAGCTAATCTTGCTTCTTGTTTCCAAGTGTCTCATGGATTTCCAAACCTCACTATGGCATWCCATTTTCGTTTGAATTAAGCGATAATGTATATCCTCCATGTAGTACTGTGAGCCATGTTTGTAACTGTTCTTTCTTATGCGTAATTCCATAGAACTGAGGTGAAGCTTGCGGGATTGCTTCTTCTCGGCAAGACTATAAGCTTAACGATCTGAAATAGGAATTTAGACGATTGCAATACTCGWGCTCACGAAAGTGTGTTCGAAAGATCTTTATCATTTGCTGCACTTGTTCTTTATGCTACCACCCACCAATTTTTTGATCTTGTGTTCATATGTTTTATTACTTGTACCTTATGTTTAGAAACTCCAGGGACTTGTTAATCAAGGCATTTTAACCTTTTGACATATCTTATTTTGCATGGATGCTACGCCAGGAAAAACTTCAGAGGTAAACCGCCTTTTGTGTCCCTTTCTATTCGCTTACTTCTGCAAATTTTTCGAGATATTGGTCGATTACAATTGGTTGAACTCATAAGAAAGCTCATAACCAGCTTTGGATTTGTATAACTGTGAACATGAAATGGATTTAACCGTTTACGTTGCAGTTTGGGAACTCGACTTGAAATTAGCTATTTTTCCATGTCTATTTTTCAAGTGAGATTCTCATTACGGGTAATCCTGTCCCGTTCCCTTTCATACGGCTGACCGGRATGTCTCTGCAGATTCCAAAGAGCTTCCTGTTTGATGTCTTTGGTAAAGACGCCGTCACGGAGTTTGTCGTGAACGAAATAGTTACTTCAACCATGTGTGATTATGTGAAGAAGGCAAGTCATTGTTACTTCTCAGTTCTATCCTGTTTATAAAGGCTTTTGACTGGTAACCCATTTTGGATCCGGCATTCACCAGGAAAAACTGAAGGTGAAGGACTCGAAGGTCAACACAGTCCAGACCGCAGAAGAACTCAAATCGTYGTTCGCTCCTGGAAAAGAATTTGGTTTCAATGTCACGCTGGAGCTCGAAAATTTTTTAAGTTGAAACCAGCAGTTCATGATCATCTKAAGCGTGAAGGATATATCCTTCGGGCTCTTGATCGGTCGGTTGCTCTTGTTAATTCTTCTATTTCTCTTGCTAATTGCATTTGCTCATCCAATGATTCTATCCAAGTAATACGAAAGCGGGTACCAACATGCTCATACTTGAAGTGTATGTCCTAATTTTTTTTTCTTTTTTCTTTTTGTTTTCAAGGTATATTTGACAAGGACGGAAGATCCATTTTCTAATTACTATTGTTGGAGTAAGATCAACTTTTTTTCTCATAATAATAAAAAAAAAAAGTATCCGCTGAATTGCATATTCCGTCTTTCCTGATTATGAATACTGAATTCCAAGTCTACGAGGTTCAGAGCTATCTCATCCCGTCATCCGTATGCCAACTCTAATACAAGAGTTTTCGAGAAATATGCAATCCATCCGATTGTGAAATGAACGTCAAATCTGCCATATTAGATTCAAGAAATAGCACAAATTGTTACTCGGTTGATGGCTATTTGCAATTGTGCTGTCATAATTCATTTTGAATTCCAAAATAATGCCAAAAACTTGATGTTTGTAAACCTAAAYGGACAAGCTCAAGAACTAGGGAAAATTGGACCATTTGGTTACAAGGGTGGAATAGCCAACTTTACACCTATACCCATTGAATAAGCAAAACTATAAACAGTTGTTAGTGCACTTGATTCTTGGCCATGTTAGAGAACTGGAAAACATCCGAATCATGTCGTCTCAAGCTTCTTCCACAGATAGATCGCTCTTCTGATTAGTGAATCGGCCGAAAATCCTTCTGCATAAGCACTGATTGCTGTCAAGAGACTTGTAAATTTCTCCCCATTGTCCTGTATCCACAAGATCCAAGCTCAGAAATTCTGCTGTCAGTTCTATATAAAAACGGCATTCAAAAGGTACTTCATTCTTGTCCAAAATAACAAAAAGGGGGGGATTTCATTAGAGTGCTGAAAAAAATTGAACCTACTATTGTTTTTTGAAAAAAGAAATAAACTCATGCAAGTTAGAAGCCACACGAAAGTGTCCAGTTAAAGTAAAGAGCAAAGACAGCCTTGATCATAACAGTGATAAGTCCTCCGGGTAACGTACTCAATGGAGTTTTAATTTTTTTTTCCACTCAGATGGCCAAAATTAATTATTGTTGACAATGTCTTCGAACTATCCAAAGAAAAATAAGATGCAAAATATAGATGATTTTTCAGATGTCCAGAATAGTTAAAATGGGCAAAAAATGTGCCACCTGCCATGGAAGAYGTACTCCAAAATAGTCAGTTGGACATGATTCATAGAACAGTATGTACAAACCTCTGGTTTCGTAAATCTGAGATCCTCAGTTGCAAATGGAACCATGTAATATGGAAGATCTGAACGTAGCATTGCCTGCAACAAAGTTGAACCTTTGTACATCACATTCCATCCAAAGAGTGTTCAAACATCTAATTACTAGATACTCCCACCGTCTCTAAAATTTTAGTCCACTATGAAAAGACGTGAAATTATCAGACCAAAAAACAAAGTACTTCGTACATAAGTTTTTGAATATCTTTGCACTGCATTAAAGATCTAACATCCCTAGCTGTTATTTCAATAGAAAATTAGTCTTAGGTCCATTATGTAAACTTCATAAGCTCACAAGTYCACCTATTAATTTTGTAAGGTCTCAAGTCCATTTTAGGGTACCCWAGAGTAGGRTARGGTACCCTAGGGTTTAGGCACTTTCATAAGATTTTAGGGTGCACTTTTTTATTATAGGATAGGGTACCCTAGGGTAGGGTAGATTACCTTAGCGTAGGGTACCTTAGGGTTTAGGCACTTTCATAGGATTTTAGGGTGCACTTTCCTATTACAAGRTTTTAGTGGTTTAGGCACTTTCATAGGGTTTAGGGTTTTAGACACTTTCATAGGGTACCTTAGGGTTTAGGTTGTGTGGACTTGTGGCTTTACAAAACCATTAGGTGGACTTGTGGGCTTATGAAATGTCTATAGTGGACCTATCACTAAATCTCCCTTTTCAACCTCCTAGCTACACCATTAAAGCTCTTGAAAATTACCCTCGCCACCTTTTCAAGAATTCACTAGTGTATTATTAGGTCTTGTACCTGTCATACCATCACCAAGGTTCTCTACTTATAAAATAGGACAAGTAATCAACCCCTTGGGACCTTAGTCAAAACTCAGCAACCCTGTTGRGAGAAATGTGGAGGTTGATGGTTTCAACTAGAACGGAGGACATGGTCTTCAACARCATATTGCCTAGAAGATCTATAAAGTAAACTGTTGAGTTCATTATCCCCATAAACACACCATCAGACTGCGTGATTAAAGGTTCCACGTAGCCTATCACCAACAAATCCACCACTATAAGGAACTTGTAGAGTCTCTAGTCCACCTCAATAATTTGTAGAGTCCCTAGTCCACTTGCTTAATAAGCCCACCTCCACCACCCCCCACCACCCCTCCACCCACATCGCCACTGAAAAGTTCGCCAGAGTGCCTAAACCACTAAAACCCTATGAAACTAACTSCCTAAACCACTAAAACCTTATGAAAGTGCCTAAACCACTAAAACCCTATGAAACTAAGTGCACCCTAAAACCYTATGAAAGTGCCTAAACCACTAAAACCCTATGAAACTAAGTGCACCCTAAAACCCAATGAAAGTGCCTAAAATCCTAAACCCAATGAAAGTGCCTAAACCACTAAAACCCTATGAAACTAAGTGCACCCTAGAACCATATGAAACTGCCTAAATTTTCCGGCAAACTTTCCGGCGCTGGCCAATTTTCCGGTGAACTTCCCGGCGCCGGCCAACTTTCCAGCACCGGCCAATTTTCCAGCAAACTTCCCGGCGATGATGTGGCGGGAGGGTATAAGTATTAAATTGAAATGGAGTGGACTGGGCCTACTATAAAATGTTAAAAATGGACTAGAGACTTTATTAACTTAGGAGGTGGACTAAAGACTCTTCAAGTTCCTTATAGTGGACCTAAGACTAATTTAGAAAAAGTTATCTCCGGATGAGCCRGCAACTCAACCTTGTCCGCGCAACCAATGGGGGAACTACACGTCATCAAAGTAGTAGACGTTGCAACACAATCACGAGGAAGCATTAAAAATGCTTATCCTGTTGTTTCCTCTTTTTGAACGGCTTAGGATCCTATGTGCCAATTGCCTGTCACAACTCCCCATCCTCGTCTTCCAACAATGACATGTGTCCACCACAAGCAAAAACCAAAAGGCTCAACCACATCCAATCTTTTCTCTACTGTGAAAATCTTGGCCAACGGAACACATTCTTTCTCTTCGGCATATCGCCACATCCATCAATGATAGCCTTTTCATCCTCCGCCCGCCGCTGCCGGCCCTTAATCACGCTCTTACTTCATCTCCACAATGCAAGAATTAGGAGATTTAAAATCCTTCTTTTCAAGAAAATGAAAACCTAATCATAGCAGCCCCTTTTTTATTCTCCAAAAACCGAGAGTACATGAATTGGTAAAAGATTTGGGCAGTAGAAAATTAGTAAAGAGTGAATTGCTAATCTGGCCGGATTGATTAATATCGTGGGTCCCTTTTACTCTTATATACGGAGAGAGAGAGAGAGAGAGAGAGAGATGACCGGAAAAGTGATGGTGTTGCAAACCATCGAGATCAATTTGGCCGGAGGTTAAAAGCTGTTACTAAAAGAAAAGGGGAGAAGACGAAAGCGAGATTGTGTGTGGCTTAGCCTTTTGGTTTTTGGTGTAGCCTACACGTGTCATTGTTTTGATTCGTGATGGTAAGCATTAAAGTAAACAAACAGGGTAAGCATTAAATGTTTCGTGATGGTTGTGCAGCTTCTGCTACTTAGATGACGTGGAATCCCCTTATTGGTTGCCCGGACAAGGTTAGTTCACCGGCTCATCCAGATATAACTTTTTCTCTTTTTTAAATAAAATAAGGGAGATGATATTCACAATCCACTCCAAGCCTCTCAGATGCCCCCTTTTCCCTTTTAGCCTTCCGCATGGAGAGTGTGGGAGTCCAAAAGTGAAGGGTGAATACCCTTATCCAAACCTAAGATCAAGAAAAGGAACAGAATCTCCAAGAAGAACCTAAAACAGAAAATGTAATGTTCTCACAGCGACAGTCAATGAATGACTAAAGTGGAAGAGATATTTCCATTGTTATCTTGTATCCTGTAACCAGGTACTTACAGATGCTTATATGGACTCACCACATTTCATTTTATATGTTAAGTAGGACAATATCTCAACACTCAGCATTGTAAATTASATAAAAAATAAAAAACAAAATTGCAAGGAGGAAACATAGCAGAAGGCAGAGAGGATTACCAAGTTCTTGCTTAGGATAGCCTGATGAGCATTTGATATCAAGGCCTACAAATGAAAATCAGTTGAAAGAAGTTACTATCTTCTTTTGGTTATCATACAAAACCAAAAAGGTGTACTTACTGTTTCAACCCACAAAAAATGGGAAAAAGAAAACACAATCTACTTCAATTCAATAACATACGTAGGTAATAAAAAGACTACACTACTTCACACACATCTTATCGCCCCATTTCTTTCTGCTCTTCACAGTACTCTTTTCTCTTTGAAAAACCATAAGGAACTAGTTTTGTATCCATGTTTCCTCATATAACAACTTTTGAAATGCAATGACAAACATGACGTGCAGCTTCCGAGTGGCACATAAAAAAGGACCAGACTGAAAGTAGATCCACATCATGCAGATCCATAATCTAACACAACTTAAATCAGCAATATAATCAGGCCCTAAAATAAAAAATGCTGATCTTGTTCGAAACACTTGGGTAAGAGCTAAGAACCACTGATGGATACAAGGACAAAAGCAAAGAAAAAAGAAAATTCTATCCATTGCAAGGACCAACTGCATGGATCAGACTAAATGCACTCCATTCAGCTTCATATGGGGAAGCTAACTGAAAACATGTGAACTCTCTAACCTATTACCAACCTTTCTGAATCGTTCCTCCTCAACTTGGTCTACTTGGTCCAACAACTTCTCCAATGAACCTGTGCATATCGAGGAGGATAAGTGCCAAATCAACAAAGGGTAACAATCACAAAGTGGAAGAACAAATAAAAGAAATGAGACCCAGGAAATAAAGAATAAWAGAAACTGATCGGCCGTCATGCAAAACTAGTTAACTAACCTCTCAATCGTAATATAACATATTGGGTCGTCCTAATGACTTATTGAACAGAGACCAATGGCCATCCATGTTTGTAAATGTATACTTCTTAGATAGCTTGATAAACATTGTTGGGCCCATTTCGTAACAACTTAAAGCATTAGGAACAATTTGTGATTTAACATGGAATCAGAGCTTTGATTTCTAAGAGCTGTTGGATTCAAGTCTCTCAATTTACCTTTGTTCCCTCTTTGCATTCTACTTTTCCACATCGCGATCTATTTCCCTCTATTTATGGATGTTTGCATCTCTAGGTGCAAGAACAGTGTGCACATGATTGAGGGTGTTTGATAGCTTGATATACAATRTTTGGCCCATTTCCTAAAAGCTTAAGCTTYAGAGACAATTGACGATTAAAAATAACATGTGCTGTAACTGAGGTACATTCCTGACACTACGGTTGCACTCACCACCTTGACACTATGGTTGTACTCACCACYTTGCCAACGGTTTGAATTCATGATTTTAACACGATTGGAAACATGCACCCAAAGGATAAAGAAAATTATGATCCCTTTAAGTCTAAGTGTCTAACAAGGGGGCAATGTATAGTTTTTTTGTTTTTTTTTTGATAAGTGGGGCAATGTATAGTTTTGCGTACAAAGTATGCATCTCAGACAGTCAACCAAGTATAGCAAAGCCAAGAAGGTTGCYAAGGACTTCTACATACCCATATGAAGCATCATTTCCAACACAGCTTCAATTCTCTTATCAAGCACATTATGTAGTCGCCTCATGTCCAAAATGATTACATGTCGCTAAGAAAATGTTCATTTTATACATGTAAGTCCATTCGTGGTCACATCTTACCTTGGATAGATCTTACCATTCAAGACCAAAAAAGTTAATCAACAGACAACTCTTTACTTAACCAAGCTGTTAAACTATACAGATTCAAAACATGAGCGACTTGAATGATAGTAGCACATAACACGATCTATAGTGTATTTGATGAGTAACAGGGATTACAGTTTATTCACAAAGTGCCTTTCCATCTAGAAAAACAAGAAAGGTAGAACATGTAGGTGACCATGAAGCAAGCAAACTTACCAAATTAAGTATATAAGAACCTTCGATTTCCAATCAGTTATAACAAGCCCCTCTTGGTAATTACATCTCACTCAAAAGAATAGAAACTTTCTACGGAGAAGAATTTATGCTCCCCRAACACAAAGGTTGAGTTGGAGWGAGATTTGCCAAACCATTATGGGATTCTAGATCAGAGTAATACTTAGTTTTAGTTACTGCTGACAAAGTTTGTAACTTTATCAGCACTATACAGTATAAATTTACCAGGGCTATACAGTATACAGCATGCAAAGGCAATTATAAGACACCATATACAACTGCAAGAACTTATAGGAGACCCATAACTTACATTTCATGCTGCAGCAACAACTTCAATAAAATGAAAAAATCCCTAAGTTAGCGGTGTTATTATGATTAATATGTAGTGTTTCTTTTAATTTTCCTTTTGGTGGAGTTGACCTCCTTTGTATGCTTTCTGTATCCCTTTTTKTTTCTTAACCGAAAATGTTTCTTCATTACCAATTTAAATAACAAAAAGAAACTTACCAACAGAAACTGAGTAGCAAATCAGATTTGCCTATAGCATATAGGTGAATGCTACGTATGTAACAAACTTCATTTTGACATAGAGAGATGGAGGATAACACAAATGTTAGTCTTGCAACAGAATAATATCACATATATCAGAAGGCATATTTATTTATGTGGACAAAAGCTTATTATGATTCAATAGAGATCATAATAAATCTGAGTATGCCTCATGAAGCAACAAAAAATATAGATATAAAATTCGAAAGAGCTTAAACTCTAGGTTACTTCATTCAACAAATAAGGATTACAAGGTTTTTTTTTTTTTTTTTTTATAAGTTTTGATAACTGGAAGTCCATGTCAGCTTGAGCGCACCTTGACTAATTCTGGGCCCCAAAGTTAACGACCGGGCAAACCTCCGGTGGCCCCAAGGTTTGGCATGTTTGGTCCCTGGGAGGATGATTACGAGGTTTTATTATCATATGTTCTTTCTTAGTTTTAGTATTTCTTCATGTTTTCCTTGTACCTCTTTTGTCCCCAAGTTAATACTAAACCCAAACCAAACAGTTACTCTATCAGTATGCAGAATTTAACAGAGCTGCTGCGCTAAAGTGTCTGATAGGGAGACAAGGAATCAGAACTTTCCATACTCATTTTCCAGCTCAAACTGATCTTACAACACATGCAGGTATTCAACCAAATAGCAGACAGTACATCTCAACCTACCAAATTTCGTGATCAATTTAACAGCATGAACAGTTCCGATTCCTTCGATGCCTGCATTTGAAAAATCAACTCATCAAYATACTCTACTTTATCCAGAGCCTTATTGTCGCAGAAGAAATGATATCAAAGTTCAATGGCAGTTCAAAGAACYACAATAAAACAAATAGATATATGCATATATTTACATATCACTAAGATTGAACTTTGAAGGAAATTGACAATTGGCTTAAAAATAATTCGAAGAAAAACAGAAGTGAAAAYAAAAAGAGTAACGATAATGTATGTTCGACACTAAGGGAACATCTCGCATCATCTACAACCCCAAAGCCCCTTAATTGCTGTATGGATTCATCAACTCCACAAATATATGCAGCGGTACCACTTTATGGACTACATGGGWCGTTTAAAAAGCCTAGAAACCCTTTAGTTTGCAACAACCAATACAAGTAAATCTAAAGAAATAGAGAAACGAGCTGAATGAATTCAGTAGATTAGGCACTGAAATAAGCTCGAGATAAAGATCTGGAGCAGTGGACTTTAAAAAAGCCTAGAAATCCTTTTGATGGAACCAATACGAGTACAAAAGAAATAGGGAAATGCGAGGCTAAAAGATTTTAGTAGATTTGGCACTGAAATAAGGTCGAGATAAAGATCTGGTGCAGTTTCCAGATTAGCTTTCAGATGCAATTTATAGAAAGAGCAAAGAAAATTATGTTCAGGCATCTTAGTAATTTTAGCAGCACAACGAAAAATTATTGAGGGAAAGAATTCTGGTGTCTCGGCGATTAATTGACTCAGCAATTAGTAATTGGCAATTAATCGGCGCATAGCAATAAGTCGGTTAAGTTGGATAGGCCCCGCCATTAATTACTCGCTGATTAATTCCGATTTTTAGAACACTGGTATTTTTGGAAAAAAAAAATCATGTTTACTCTTCCTTTTTTTAATGTCATCAGAAAATAGTTGTACATTCTTCCAAACGGGCCCCTAAATTGGATACAAGCTGAAACTAGTGACATGTCTTTTTGGATTACAGATGCTACTGAGGTGCTTTTAAATTGCTCTAACTTAGTAAACAACCTAACTTGTTAAATCTTGCTTCCATCATAGAATCATCCAACCAACTTGGAAACAGATTCGCTCAATCTGTGGATAACTGTGTCCTTTAAACCACTTTGCTAGACACATCAAGCTTTCAGGTTTCCACAAGAAGAAACGTAATCATTCTCCTAAAACCTAAAGAAAAACGCATAATAATCTTTGATAGGTGCGTAAATACGCCTATTTGCGCCCCCAAACTTGGGCTTGTTACGTCCGTTTATTATATTACTTGGAGTTTGATACTTGGTTTTCCCTTTTCAGGACTGAAGGAGCAATTAAATGGTACACGGAGCTAATTAAGAATTATTTCATGGGATGGGCCCGCCTAAAAAGGAAATTCAATTCCGAAAGGAGTTCATTTATTTTAGAAATTGATTATGGGCCAATGATGTTGGGCTGATTTTGGAGAATTGGAATATGGCTTGTGGACACAAAGGCAACGTTGAGGCCGAGGAGTAATTTAGTCATCAATGGGCCAACACTAGAATTCTTTTGCTACTTCAGGTTCACACGGTGGAAAAGAAATATGTAGGACAGCAAGGGTTTTGTTTTGGGGGACTTTTGACAAGCATAACAGCCGCGGCTGCAGCAGAGGCAAAAAACTCCATGTTTGGCTAAGCGGTTCGGCTAGGGTAACGAGGATATCTCCCTGAGTAATGTGATTGTTTAGATTTCAAGGGTTTTTATTCAACAATTAATTGTATGACTTTGGATGATTCATAGTTTTTATGAAAGTTACTATTTTTCCGATATATCTTTTGTGTTTGTATTCATGATATCAAGCACCGTCATACGATTGTTTTCATTGTTTCGGGATAGGCTTTGATATAGACTATGCAATGTGAGACAGGTCGTGCTGTTGGTTAAATTTAGTAAGACGATCCGCGCCGTGTTAAGATAGCCTATACTGAATCTTGAGAATATTTTGGGGAATTATCGATAGGAATTGCTACCCTATCGGAGGTCCGTTTACAAGTTTAATAAGACCCTAGACTTCGCCACAATTATATTGCAAGGGGAGGTTGAATCGAAACCCTTGTCCCTTTTCTCTCATCAGTTTCCCAAACCTTTAATCTACTTTCGTAGTTTAATCATTAGCTTAATCAAATCAATCACAAATCCAACTTCTATTTGTTTTTCAAATTAAATTAATTAATTGGAAGTACCGTAACTTAGCTTTTTACTCCCCGTGGACGATCCTAGACTTAACCTCTGTTCTTCGGAATAATAGTTAATTCCTTGTTTTATAAATTATATTTTTGGTACAAAAACGACAGACCAATCTTGCACCAACCAAAAATAATAGATTCCACAAATGGCCTAGCAGTCAAATACGTAGTACTTGGCTATTGGAGTCATTTCAATGACCTAGAATCTTTTGTGGAGTTCATGGGGGACTAGATCTTCAGACACATGGGTTGCACTCCCGTCCTCTCCAATACAATCATACAGTGTATTGGCCCTTATGTCCATGAGTACAGTATAAACAGGATGGTGATCCTAATAGGCCACGTTGGTTTCCTGCTTTCTATTTAATGTTCAACATTCTCATACGGGTCACAGACTCACAGGCACTGTGCATAAAAAGGGACTTGAGATACAAAGACTCAATCCTCTTAAATTCAACTAGTCAAGATACATCTTTTGAAAAGAACAAATATGGGTTAAAAACTCATGAACTTTGCAGAACAARGTAGAAGTTCATAGAGCAGAAAGTGCAAACTAAACAGCTCAAGCATACAGCCAAAGTAGTTTGAGCATTCTAGTAACCTAGTTTTCCTTTTCCATTCAAGATGGTCAGCTCATTTGCGGTACACAACCTCCCCGAACAGTTTTGTGATTCAAAAAACCAACTACACTACAGTACCATGCAGGATGCTAGTTTGATGTGAGCAAAGGGTACAGCTTGAGTATGCACAAAAGCACAAAATCTAGTTGCTTATTGCTATATGCTCAGTTTCATTTTCGGTACAAAAATATAGTACCTCCCAGCTGAATTTACTAACCAACAATACAGATATCAAGATAAAGGATTGACAGAAACATCATTCTTGAACGAATCACTAAAAACCTGGTATGTTGTCGGACTCGTCCCCCATAAGTGACATCACATCAACAAACTGAGAAGGTTGCAATGATCCATAYTTCTTAGCAAAATCCTCCATTCCAAACGAAACCAACCTGGAAGCAACACCAACATGTCAAATCCCCACATATCCGACGCAAAGCAATAAATAGACCAAAATCCAGGGGAGACCAAGGTATATGATTCAACCAAATATTCAAAACTGATAGATTGAGATGAAAACTTCACGAGGTATATGATTCTACCAACCCAACTGTGCAAACAACTGCATGCATTGCCCGATGGATGTCCCCATGAGCATAATTCTGAATTTCCATGACCGAACTAGTGCAAGGTGGTATATTCATAATTAATAATTGTCAATTCAGGTTCGATTAAATCCCTTCAAAACAAGTCTTGCCTTGCATCTTTTAACTGTCATGTCTGCATTCATCTACACAACGGCCACCCATTTACAACCCCACTAACCTTGATCAAGCTGGAAGAGAAGAAACTAACTTCCAAGCATCATTCTTGCTACAGTATGTGCAATTAAGGATCGTTGACACATAACTTCCACCACAGCGGAACAGACACATAGTTCAAGGAAAAAACAGAGACGCAACTATATCAAGAAATTTTGATACAGGATGCTACATACAAGCCGTGACTATCTTTCTAAGAGTAACAAGAAGGTTGGAATCATCAATAGGAGATGGAGATCATCACCTGAAAGATCAACGGAAAGATCTGTAATTGAAGTTGATCGAAAGAAAAGACCGAAAGATGAGAGCTGAGAATGGCAACAAGGCTCATTGCCAAGAACGAAAAGACCAGCATGTGCTAGTAGCACCAAGCGGAAACAGGAGTGAGGGAGCAAAATGTTTAGATTTGGAGCGCCTATGGGAGCATTTATATTTTATTTGTAGAACTATATGCTATACTATTGATCTTTTATTGGTTASAGTCCACAAGCTGAAATATACTCCTATACCATTCAAAGCCAAGCACTGGCAAGTCCAACCCCTTGACAGGCCAATTAGCGATCCGCTTCAGCTACTTAACCATTAAACCCCCAACCACAAATTTTGTTCAGGCCATCTGATTACACATATCCGAAACTCCAGTAAGTCAAAACTTCTAAAATGAAAAGGAAATATCTCAATTTTCTATCTAGAAGGCCTTCTTCTACCTTATGGAACCCTAAGTCAAAAAGCTACCAATGCAATACAAAAAAACACACCAATTTGTCTAAGGTACCTATGGAAGTTCCTGTTTAACTGSATCAGTTATCCATTCATTAAGACAGACAAAAAGTGATAACATACGTCCAGGTTTTAATGACCTAAACATTATTATCAAGCCAAACATCAACTTATACTTCAATATGTGAAGTCCTTACAACCAAAATAAATCCAATCACATGATTTTACTGACAATAAACATTTAAGAAACAACTACAATCCTGCTAAACTGAATGCAAGTCTGTAAATCTTTACTGGAAGGTGAGCTAAATTATAGAATGCAGCATGCACTGTTATGTGTCTTCTACATAAGCCAAGCAATTAATTTAGCATCAGATCTGACATATGTTTACACAACATGCTGTTGTATAAGGCAGAAAGGCAGAAATCCATTAAGTTTTCGGCAGTATATAATTCAAAAACCCGAGCATTATTTACCTAAATTTGGCACATAACCGAATTTTTAGACCACCATTAGGATTCAAATACCATTTTGGCCGTTTAATTCAGATGCTGCACATCTTGAAACCATAACGTAAAGACTAACATTAAAGCAGCCCCAGCAAGACTAAATCCATGTAAAAAATAAAGAAGAAAAGTACTCAAAATTCAAAACCAAGAGACAATAGATGCCAGCTAACAAAAACACAAAGATGCAGAAAAGCAGTTACTTCGCAACATAACGATGATACTAACCCTGATCCACGAGGTGCAATTCGAAGAAGACGTAATGAAGGAGATAGAATTTGGAAAAAATCTTTGTCAGGAGAGACAACTCGTACCTGCGACCAAGGCAATATAAATAGTGACTACAA
The DNA here is from genome assembly GCA_009746105.1 of Rhododendron williamsianum. Classification (NCBI taxonomy): domain Eukaryota; kingdom Viridiplantae; phylum Streptophyta; class Magnoliopsida; order Ericales; family Ericaceae; genus Rhododendron; species Rhododendron williamsianum. The sequence continues at coordinate 38,357 of QEFC01004176.1, read as the reverse complement.
ATTATGAGTATAAAACCCACTATGTTTTTCCAAATAAACATTACAACAGAGCAAGTATCTTAATAAGTAGCAAAGACAAGAACTTATTTTCCTGAATGAGTAAGAACTTGCAGAAATTAAGTTGTGTAATCATGTGTCACAGAATTACGGTGCCAAGAACTTTTTAGGAAAGTGGACTAAAAGAATCAAGCCAAAACGTATGAAATCGTAGGAAAGATACCAACTTACCAACTCTTTTGCTCATTAACAAAGGAAGAAATTGGGAGATAGTCTCCCTAGTACATATTTTTAACCCATCAGAACAAGGAATTAAATATTTTGATGTCATGTTTTCAACCACTCAATCCTTCTTGCGTTTCCTATATACTCCACTTCATCAAATTACACAAAAGCTTATATTCGCTCTTCTTTTCAATTTCCTTTTCTGTCTTACAGAAAACTCATAGGTGAACGTATTAACAAACTTCTCTATTAGAACTTATTTAGACGTATAAGTGCATCAACTTCTGAGTTCTGTCTAGAACATTCTTAAGAACCATCCAAAAGGATGCCCGAAAATGCGAGGAACAACCTATTTCCCGAATGAAACAGAATGCAAATGAAAACTATCTGCTGGTTTTTTGCCAAATCATTAAGGAACACAAGTAACTTATCTACTAATAATGAGTAGGAGCGAAAGACATTTTTCTGCCAAGACCAGCCACACTTGACACAACACATATGTCCTTTTGAATCCGTATCCATTGAGTCTCTACCCACTGACATAAGATGCACTCCTAAATCTTTCATTCTAATTAATGGAGGAAGAAATATTTTGTTTGATTCATAAATGCAAAGTCAGTATTAGCAAGTAACATGCCTTCCGCATATAGAAACAATACAATGGATGAGATCTCTATGATCAACTTATACTTCAAGCCAAACATTAACTTATACAAAAATGCCCAGCCTTGATCTGATAAGGCTCATTCAACAGGATCAATAGCCCAGCTAGACTATGTATTCACCAAACTTTAATCTGTAAAACCTTTCTACTAACATCTAAAAGTCTAAGTAGCATTATGCGGAAGCCAATATCCCTTGTCGGAAGACATCCATTTCTACATGAAACAACTGTTCCGATTTCTAGACAACCGCATCGCTGAGCAAAGTGTATATCTTCCTCAAGTCCCTCATCGGAAGAAACCATCTTTAACCTTGAACTAAAACTCCAAACCAAGGCATGTAACTAAGACTTGGTTTTCCACGATAAACTTCTTCTTAAAACTAGAGGGAAGGATTACATTTTATCCACACATTCTTTTTCACCAAAAAGATGTATAAGGTTTAGCATTATAAAATCTGGTGGTTGGATATCACCAAACAAGTTTTTTATAAAAGACCTGTATAATAACAGCTCTATCGTGCTTTCTAACTCTACTATTTATTCCCTTTCTTAAACAGTAAAAGGTTGCACATTCTTTGATACATGGCATCCATGATAGTTGGAATGGTAGATTCAGTGTCTCACTCACCATCCCAGTAGCAAACTGAGTCAAATTTTTCTCAAATCCTCTATTAGCCGGTTTCTATAAATCTTACAACAACAAAAGATAAAAATTCAAGTAGAATCATGAAACAGTAGACAGTGCTTATTTCCAAAAAACTGTGTTCAAATAGATAACAAGTTATTTTCTGGTACCAGTAATGTAGCTTGAGGAAATACCTTGAACCCAGCATTGACACTCCTTACGCCCAATGTACCAATGACATCATCAGCTTCAACCCCTGGCACCTGCTTTAAATTGAAGTTCAAATTGCCTCCTCCAACCACACCTTAGTCAACTGATCAGAAAATGTGTGCTTCAAAGCTAGTTACCTCAATTACTTTAATGGACATAGCTTTAATAGATGCTTTAAAGTATTGAAGTCCCTGAACTATGGTATCAGGAGTAGGAGGGCGGTGGCTCTTGTATGAAGGGTAGAGAGTATGACGAAAGTTTAGGCCTTCACGAGATTCAAGACAGAGTGTTAGAGCMACAAATACATAAGAGTAACTAAACCTTCAAATTTTCATCTGCAACATACTGAAACACACACACACCGAGAGGACAATGATGGAGTCTTCGAACTTCTAACACCCACACACCAGAAAAGAGAACTTCCAAAACCACAATAAAAGGACTGGTAAGATGTCTTCACTTTGGTTGTCAATATCTATAGAAGATTCCCATTTGAATTCAGATATCCATAGTATCCAGACCAAGAGCAAAGTTGTCATGACTCCACTGTTGGCAAGTGCACACTCACATGTGGCACTAGCAGGAGCTTAAGTGGAAATCTTGTGATTTGTCTTCTTACGAAAATAACTAATGCAGATATGACAAAAGTATACTATTACGAAAGATATGTACTGCACAAATCCGAGCATGTGCTACACTCTCACACAGGAAAGCAGACATTTATGCCTGTGAACACAGACACGGATGCGGGCACATGTAGGCTAGAGAGAAGTGGATGGTAGAAAGCATCTCAGCAGACATTTACAGTAATTAAATCATTAAAACCAGCACGTGAATTATTCAGTTCCTGAGGCATGACCGAAATCCTCCATCTAGCCACACATTTGCATTGGACTCATGTGTCTAGTGGTAGGACCCGGAGAACTATGTGGCTAGATGGAGGTGATGGGGCATGCCTAGGAGCACGGATGAATTTTCCCTGAGAGGGATGCCACGAAATAACTTCACCCARACACTCATTTACTAAGATCAACAACCTTAATCACCTGCAGCCAGCCCCTGCTGCCAACCCACCTCCCCATAGATACCGCTGGAAGCAGCATGTCTTGATTTTGCTAGACATAGTACGATTAATTAATATTTGTTATCGTGGAATTCGTCTCTCTTCTAGTTTTTTGCCTTAATAAAGAAGTCAGAAGAAGAACAGAAAGCTAAATTTAATAGCTTAGGTTGGGTTGAATTTCCAGTCTTTGGGGCTCAAAACCGGACCCTACGTGCCTACCAAACAGTAACCAGCAAGATAACTGGTGAGTTCAGCCAGTCAGTAACCACAGTTAAAACATAACCTTGACAAGGCTCTATATGTTCGGGTTTTTCCTAAAGCAAGAATTGTTTGAAGCTACAAAATCTTCTGAATAATCAAGTGTGAGATTCAAAGGTTGGGAGCGCCTAGAGAGCATTAATGTAGTTAGAATACAATAAAATAACATAAACATATGCAAGCAATATCATTTTGCAAGCTATATCATTTCCCTTGGTGGAGTACGTATGACAAAATKGGAATAAATACTGACAATAGGGGATTCACAAATGTCCAGTCTTCCTCATGATAATTGGACATATTTTCTCCCACTAAATGTTCTAACTTGTACAATTAGATAGGAAACTTTTTTGATAGCAAGAACCAAAACGAGTTCTGTTTCGTGGCATGAGTTTATTGTGCAGAATTCAGATGTTAAAACAATCCCTGATTTTCATTTACTATTTAGTACATCAGGGATTGCATCAAACACTATGGCACATTTTCCTTAATTGCAAGAAGAGAAGGAAAGAATATATTAGACCCCATGGCGATAATTAACTTTTGCCATATTCACAAAGAAGTCTACTATTGGGACCGACGGTGGACTGACGGCCGCGCGGGGCCCACTACGGGTACCGCACAGAAAATCGAAAATCCAAGCCATTCAATAATTTTAAGAAAAAAATTCAAGTGCACCCACGAAAAATCAGCTCAATCTGATATGTGTAGGTGCTGGATCCAATCTTCCCATTTTTCATCCATTCTTCCCATTTTTCAATCTTAATGAGAAATGGGAAGATTGGATCGTACACCTACACATATCGGATTGAGCTGATTTTTCACGGGTGCATTCGGKTTTTTTTTTTTAAATTATTGAACGGCTTGGATTTTCCGTGCGGGACCCATAGTGGGCCCCGCGCAGCCGTCGGTCCCAATAGCTTTTTCGATTCACAAATGTCCAATCTTCCTTCATATTTGRAAGTCAAAACTCCGCCATCCGGCAAGTCAAACATATTCTCACGTGCAGCAAATGACTGTATCAGTACAATATGAAAATGTAAAGAGGAGAACAGTTAGCTCATGCTAAACTCGGGCAATCTCACCAATTACAATGGTATAGGGGACAATTGGGCATATTTATTTCTCCCAGTAAATGTTCTGCAATTAGATTGGAACCTTTTTAATAGCATGACCGAGTTCTGTTTCGTGGCATGAGGTTAATATGCAGAGTTCAGATGTTAAAAAAATCACGGGATTTGTATTTAGTATTTAGTACATCAGAGTTTGCATCAAACATTATGGCACATTTTCCAAAACAGAAAAAAGGGAAGGAAGGATTACATTACACCCAATGGCCATAATGACTTTCATTATATTCACAAATGTCCAATATTCCACTCTTCCTTCATATTTTTATTTGGAGTAAAAATYCAGCCATCCGGCAAGTCAAACATATTCTCATGTGCAGCAAATGACTGTATCATTACGATAGTAAATATAAAGAGGTGAACTGCTAGCTCATGCTAGACTCTACAATTAGATTAGCGAAAATAATGCTCGATATGGGTATTTAGACAGACGACATCCAAACCATGGTGATGCCAAACTTGTGGTATGTGCTGAAGACATGGTTACGAGGACAAGCAATTGATCTCTAGATGGTTAGAAGTAAAGCATGAATGTAGACTACACTCAACTTGAACAAAGAATATAAGAAAGCTTTTCCCAAACTAGGACATGCAAGAGCACTAATAATCCAATTCTTCAGCGGTACCAATCAGACATAAGAAGGCAGGAATGAAGTGCCAAACAAGTTCTTTACGGGTAAAAGAAAAAAATAGCTAACCTACAACGATGAACAATGCATTTACTAATGTCACAGACAAGAAATAAGGTGATTCGGATGAAAGCAATATCATAGGACATAATTTAAACCCACCACCACCACCTGTGACCCCACAAACAAAAGAGAACAAAAAGAAGCAGACATACATATAACTATCAACTAAATAGCGTACACCAGTGTAACTTTTGATGTTGAGTCAAATGGCCAAACCATGCAGCACACTGCACAAGCATACATACACTGTTGCTTTACTATATCAGAAATGGAATGCATTCTAGATGGAACCCCGTACGTGCCAATATAATTCGCAGGGGAAGAAGGAAAATAAATTTGAAACAAAACTGAACACAGAAAAGGGAAGGAAACACTATGTCGATGTTCCAGCAAGAACATGGAAAAAACCCATATGGGCCATATCTACAGAGGGCCGGCACTGAGATTCATGGGGCTATAGGCGAAACTACAAGATGGGGGCCCTTTATCCTTAATACACATACTTGAGCCGCTAACGCTAGATTGACGCAAATCCTACCAAAAAATGTGAGGCGTTCTTAAGCCGTTATCAGATTGACAAAATCACAGCTTCTAGGTGTCCTYGTGCCTTCTTGGACTATGCATCTGTTTCATGTAGAGGCCATAAGTTTGTGAACATGAGTTTTGCATCTTAGATTATACATCTTATCCATGTTCAAGCTCCGTGATACAACAATTGGAGGCTTATAATAGGGGGGCTTATGAATTTCTTTTAACCAATTTTCGAAATACTTTTAAAAATAATTTAAGAACTAAGGTATTTTTTGATTGATTAGCTAAATAAATCTTGTAAAAGGAAGATACAGTAATACAAATCAAGAAAAAAAAAAATTTAAAAAGCATACAAACAGTAGTATGGTGGAGTAATTGAAATCTGTAAGTTTAATACATCTACACACACCCCTCTTCAAGATACTTGACAAGTAAACCAGTTGGAGCAGTGGTTTCGAATTTGAAACTTAACAACAGCATTTATAACATGAAAKAGCTCGTGTGAAAAATTGCTTCGGACTCAAAAACAGATACAAGAAGGTTCAACCTTAGGGTACCAATGCAGCCTTCCTACGGCCACAGGGGCCCTAGTGTAGAATTGTGCTGCATATAATATGTAATACTTCTCTTACTTTGGAGCCCTATTTTTKGGCCCAAAAGTGGGGGCCCTAGGCTGCGGCTTGGTGGGCCTATGCCCAGGACCAGCCATAATCTACTGAGTCCAAAACTGCGCATCCAAATCAACTCAACAAGCCTTTGTCCCAATCACACAGGGTTGGCTATATGAATCAATTTATCCCATTTCGTCAAATTTCTTAACAAAAGCACGAAAAAATTGGAAATTCAAAATACCCATTTTTAGACAGGAATGCATAAACTGCTGTTGCAGTCGATGCTCAAGTGAGCATCCCAGAAATGACACTTCAGTAGCATAATAAGGTTTGAATGTGCATACTGTATCAACAGGAAAGCATCTAGAGTCATAACGATTATTCAGAGGATATGTGGAGCTATATCATCATTTTTTGTTTAGTCCAATTTTTCTCTCTCTTCTTGTTCCCACTCATCAAAACAACAAGGGAGAAGTGCATTACATCTTTGAAGGACGGAAACATGTTCTACCTCAACAGAAATCRCACAGTCCTAAATAAGCCAGCCAAGCTACAAGGCAAATAGGACTTATGCACCAAGAAATCTACATCCCTTTATCCTCGCAAGGAGCACTCTTAAGTTCGTAACTTCCTGTGTAAAAAAATTATCTTTAGATCTATCTTTCGTTTACTCGAGCCTACAGTTCAAGTTTGTTACACAATACAGGCACTCAAACAACATACCTTTTCCCACAAAACTTTGTTTGGACGAAACAGACGTATGACCGAATGGAATTCCTGTAAAGACAAGTTTTGTTTTATCAAAATATTGCCTAAACATCATCATAAACGAAACCCAATAATTAGCAATTGCTTGCCATTGATTACAAAKAGGAAGATTAGTGTCGGTACCAATGTTATTCAACCTACGCGAATGCAAAAAAATCTTATGGCTACCATGAAATTAATAAGCATCTAGTCGAGCTTTGACATCACAGCCATCCTAAAAAGTCTCGCGAATCTACTTTAATAATACAAGGATCATTCCTATAAAGACTAATATAAAAAGGCATCGAACTATTAAAATAATAAAAAGTCTCGTGAATCTGCTTAAACAGTACAAGGATCATTCCTGTAAAAATAATATGAAGGCATCTAACTCGTAAAGTACCTAAAATGGTTCGAAGACTCAGAAATACTAGTAATCACTAACCTAAACATGGAATAAGTACTAYGGGACTCAGTTTAGAAATCCAATCGATAACAAGGGATAATATGCAAAGAAACACTCAATGCCATCCTAAAAAGACCAAAACAAGCAAGCTCACAAGATAACTGCAATAAATCCTCCCAATTGGTACAAACTATGGTTATGCATCACAGCCCATCGTAGAATGCACAATGTATCGGTGCGTAACTTAACTCAATAAAGTTAATAACCAAAGGAACAGAGTTTAAGTTTGATTTCAACAAAGAGGGTAAAGAAGGGAGGCAGGCCGCAGGTTTGACAACATAAGGAGAAAGTCGCACCCTTTCTTGCAAGTGGAGTGGTAGTCAAGTAGTAGGCACCATGTACTCCCATGCATTTGACTCGCTAACTACAACTAACACTACTGGTTGTGTTTGGTTGGCATTTTAGTTTAGTTTAGTTTTGGTAGTGGGTGGAGAGAGAAATAGGGTAATGATTGGAGAGAGGGGTAATGATTGGAGAGAGATAGAGAGAGAAATGAAATTAATAATTGGAGATATAGGGTAATGATTGGAGAAAGATATAGGGTAATGATTGGAAACAAAACTAAAACTAAAACTAAATTAGGAACCTAACAAAGCCCCCGTCTTTCGCCGAGCAAAAAAAGAAAAAAAAAAGTCTCGCCCTTTATTAGGCCCAACAATATATTATCAAGCTATTCAACACCCTCTCTGCAACCTGTTTTGCATCTCTTGCACGTGAGATGCGGAACTGGGAACGAGTGAATGAAGGCACTTGACCCCAAATAAATAAGGTTAGGAAGAATAATCAGCCATTTACTGCCGCATGAATTTATATTAGCTTCAGTCAAGAGTGGAGCACCTACAGTTTGTTGTTAAACAAGTATTCCTAGTACAAATCATTTTCACTACTCTGTGGGAGCACCTGCAGTTTGTTGTTAAACCAGTATTCGACAAATTGAGAAGGACAGCGTCCATCATGACTCCTGATGACTGCTATGAAAAGGAGTTCTACTAGTAGTTATATGAGCTACAACTTGAAAGCTATAATCTGAATATTTTTTCTCAAAAATCAGGACCTCAGCAGAAATCACAGGCAGCCCCAAAACATCGTTTCATTTTGTTCCATGGCTTTTGAGTTCCAGAAAACACAACAGAAAAGGATTTCCAAAAGCTGTCTCTGCCAACCCCAAGGGGTGGCTTGGTGGTCAAGGCCAGAGACTTAGGGGTTTGCTCCCTCATAAGGTCTCGGGTTCGAAACCTCTCAGATGCTATCAACTCCTTCGGGGCCAGTTCATACGRAGCATTTGTGCTGGCTTTAAGTGGGGCCCCCGCTAGTGGWTGGTGGGTTTATGGTCCCCCAGGATTAGYCAAGGTGCCCGTAAGCTAGCCCAGACACCTAGGGTTATCAAAAAAATAAAAGAAAGAAAGCTGTCTCTCCCACAAAAGACTACAATTGCCTWACCATCTTCATTATGCAAAACTAGATTAAACAGGATTCAGCCAACCATTCATTCCATTAAGATAAGAAGATGATATTTTGCGGTTTCTATGTGACTAGTGATGGGGAATGGAAAGAAAACTTTGAAGATTCTTGGCAATAAAAAGATCCTGTCTAGATATGGTTTATATGGACAAGTTGTATTTGTATTTGAGTATACTATGCTATTTAGGATGTTTCGATTTGTCAGGATATTATTTATTATTCTGTACCTTTTCTATTTAGGGAGTTTATATTTGTTAGAATCCTATTTCTAATTTATCTTTCTGAMTTATGGTAATTGTCTTGCATATAGACCACATGTATTAGGTTATGGGGGAATGAGTTATTGAGAATTTGAGATTAAGTGTGACATTTGTGTTAGGGTTTTGGCCCTCATTCTTTATCTTCCTAAATTATCATTCTTCTTTAACTATTTGCTCCTCTTCTGGAGCGGTTTTCGACCTACTGTGGTTTTGTGATCAATTCGATAAATGGACGGATTTTATTAACAGCAGTCCTACATCAACTAGGGTATTTCCTTTTTAACTAGGGTATTTCCCTTTTAACTAGGGTATTTCCTTGACCACTCCAGCCAATTAAAAAAAAAAAAGGACAGCCACAGAGTAAAGGTTCCAAGGAATGAGAATTTGGCAGAGTGAATTCCGTACACAGATGTTTAACGGTTTTTATGAGACTGAGAAACTAACATGTTTCTGGAAAAGAGATCCATAGATATAAACAAATGACAATGAGTCCCATCATAACTGGAAAGACTTCCCCTTCAAATAAGGTCACTCATGAACAGGATCATTCTGTTGAAGCTTATTGAAGAYCAAAAAAAGGGATTAAAAAAATAGATGCAAGTACTCATTGGTAATCAAAGTAGAAATAGAAGATGCCAATACTCACTAGCTAATTAAGTCTTACCATCATGGTCAAACACCACCTGCACAAGAAACAAAAAAAAAGAATCAAACAGAAGCAACATCAACAGTTGCACTATAAATAGTAAGTTTCTGATGATTAAAAAAAGAGGAAAAAAGAAAGAATAAGCRAAATTAATATGGCTTTTCGAATCAGAAAGAGCAATTACAAGAATACCAGAAATTTGAAAGTTCATATTTCCAATTGTGATTACGTAAATTACTACTACAAACATAAACCATATAAACTGCTCATTCAGGTTCTAGAATGTTTATTTATAAAACAAGGGAAAAAAAAAAAACAAGGAGAGAAGAGGAACGAACAGAGGACTAAGGATAAAGAAATACCCTATTTATGCCTCATAACACTTGTAATGGGTAAGTTACACGAGCTGTTCTTGTAATTTATCTTTTGAGAATATTGGTCCTCCTAGTTTCAACTATGAAGTTCATCGATCTTTCCCTTAATTTTATGACTTCTGCATGAACTAAGTCCAATCAAAAGCATCGTTGTCATTCTGATGGAAATTGCACATATGGCCCTCACTTGACRTATTGCGGGAGCAAAGTGGAGAAAGTTAAAAATAAAAAATAAAAATAAGGCAAAGGAGATCATTCTGGTAATTAGTGGAGAAACAATCAGATATTCATAAGACCAAGCCCTATTAATCAATCTACCCACCGGATGACCAGGTGGTTGTTGTTGGATAGCTTCATACCATATTCATTGTTTGAGTCCATTTTCTAACAGCTTAAGCTTTTGGGACAATTGGTAACTTAGCATGAATTAGGGCTTTTGTTTTTGGAAGGTCTTAGGTTCAAGTCTCTCCATTTACATTTGTTGCTTGTCTGCATTCTTCTTCTCCCCTTTACAATATGTTTCGGTCTCTGCATGGATGTGTGCATCTCGACATGCAAGCTGTCTCRCACGTGAGGGAGGGTATTGGAAAACGTGAGGGAAGGTGGATAGCTTGATATACATTGTTGGGCCCATTTCCTAACAACTTCAGCTTTTAGAACAATTGGTAAATTCAAAGTCCCAAGCATTTGAAATACTATTGAAGAGAATTGTCAATGCACCCAGAGCTCCCATATGGGCAACAATCAAAAGAAGATGGACAAAGAAAAAAAGAGTACATCAAACAATTATCTACCTTTTCATTTTTGAAAAAACGTAGATATGTAAATGAAGAATTATGAAAAAATCACAAGTTTTGAAAACCATCTCTCTTATGCGGAAAATATAGACTAGCTGCTTCAGCATTATCTCCAAGTGGGGTAAAATAAAAAGAGCTTGAGTTTAAATCCTTCAACTAGGAATGTAGCTGGAGATGCCCAGCTAAGTCAATCTCTCCATCCAATTGTCATAACAGATAGTACCCAAAAAAAGTTCATAACAAGGCCATGCCAACTAATAGTAATCGAAAACTAAAACAAGGATAGTAATACCAGCATAGGAAAGTGAAACGATAAAAAGCACAGATGGTGCATAAGTGTGGCTTTTCTGTATTTCAAGAGAAAGACATTTGTTGGCATAGATACGTACCGCAACATGTGAAGGAGTAAACTCCAGGACATCAATTATCTGCAAGAACAACACAAATGAGAAATACCTTAAAATGCCCCAAAAATTACACTAATATTCTGTTTCGTGAGGTGTGCCTCAATTCTTTGTAGATAGTTATATCAATGAACGTATTTTAGCTTACCAAAAGCGAAGGCAATTGGCAGAGTTAGGAATTACAATTGTTTTCTTGCACAAAATTACCCTAGTTGTGAGAGAAATAAAACTTGAGTTTGAACTTAGAAGCCAGCGGCACAATTCATTACATTATTCAGTTAGTCCTGTTTCTAAGAGGCAATTTTATTTTWTTTTTGAACAATTTCTAAGAAGCAATTGAAGCAACATAAGAAGATCAAGTTACTCAACGAGGTGCCATCAAGTCTCCATTCAACCACAAAAGTAGAAAATAATGCAAGCTTATTTCTCCTTAAGATATCCATATAGAGTTGTGGAGCATTTTATTGCTCTGTATACTWACTGCAAGAATGGGTTACTAGATAGTAGAAGAACGAAACAAACATAAACACGACTTACAAGAGATAAAGCAGTAGATATAGTTAAGACCCAATCTCCATTGCCATCAGCGTTTGATAGATGACCATGGTGCAACTTTGCTACTCAGAATGCAACATAATGGAACAACCATTAGCAACTGAATTAGTTAGGATGTAACGAGATAAACGGATAAAGTTATAGACACAATGTCAATGTATACTATGTTGAATGCTGAGACAGAACAAGTGGTTTCTGATCCCTATATGCGTCTCTAGATTACCAAATAGGCAATTGACAAATCCATTATGCTTCTTTCACAGCGATGTGAAAATTCTCTTACTACTAGTAAGTGTCAAGTATCAAAAGTATTTACTTCCACTTTTTACATATTTCTTTTCAATTTGAGTACCTCGGAACCTATCTAGGAGGTGGGGGAAATGAGTAAGGTAGGAATCATCTCATGTAAATCATACTGGATGAATATCAAATCATAGACTAGTAACAAAATAGTGTTCACCAGCAAATTCGGAGACATGTGCATCGCTTAGTCTCTGCTCAATCACTAGAACAAAAGAGAAGCAAGAACTTTTTGCATCCATACCTTTTTAGTAAAGTACTAATTCAGCCACTAAGAAACAACATGCGAGTAAGATGAGAGTAACTGAATAAGAATGTTGCGATAAACGTGTGGTAAAACTTTGCAAAATAGAATTAGAAAAGAAAACTTTTGTGGGACGATAGGGGTAGCACCGACACCGATAGCAAATAAGGTGAGAGAGAATAGATTAAGGTGGTTTGTACATGTCTATCATAGACCATCGATGCGGTAGTTAGGAGAGTGTCGAGTGATATGGATACGGTAGATGGTAGGCACTAAGGGGAGGGGTACACCAAACTTGAATTTGGAGGCTCTAGTTCAAAAAACCTAGGTTTCTTGGATACCATGGAACATGGTGCCCTYGCAAARCTCAATAGAGACAATGGATTCWTGTAGCCAACCCTAATTGATCGGGATTTAAGGATCGGTGTGCTTCGGTTTGGTACAGTTCGGGACGGTACTAATTCAGCCACTAAGGATGGAAGATGTACTACTTTGCCATTTTGAGGTATACAGCATTATGTTATCATCAAAACATCTCGAATTATTACATTTGGCCCTAAAAGAGCTACTAGTCATGTTATAATATTTCTTTGTTGTTTGGACTTTCTTGGCATCATCTTCCAACAGAAAACTGCTCTACACCAGCCTGCAGCTGTTTGCATCAAAGTTGATGGTACATAACTTGGTAAGACCAAAACAAAAATTAAGTTGATGGTCAATACTCAATAGCCTGCATAAGTTTGCATCAACCAAATTTCAAATGGTCTCATTTACAAGTGAAACAGAATATTACTTCTCCAAAGTTCATTATTGCCCTCTGAACTAGGTATGTTCATCCTTACAGAATCGTCTAAAAACGGGAGATATTAGAGAGGACTATTTCTTCATGAAGTACCTACCRTGCACAACCAAGGACTAAAACTCATTCCATGAAGATATTAATACAACATTACTTGTGGATACATCAAGACCACCAACCTAATAGTATTACACAGCTCAACACTTTAAATATGCATACACACAAAATAGGCAGGGTTGCGTGATGTACCAAGAAGCCTGAAGTAAGCTCTATAAATGACCGATGTGCCATCAATAAGCATAACTCTGCCATTTGAAGAATCAAGATTGCTAGATTTTTCAACAATCTTAACGGAGTCAGAAATTGTGTTTTCACAGTTTGTTCCTTCAGTTTCAGTAGATATCCCCTGATTTGTTGAATATTTTCTGAAAGGAACTCCAAATAAATCTGAGTCCAAACTACCAGAGAGTTTGCAGGAATCCTGATAGACAAGTACCAGATTCGATAGTCAGATAAAAACATACTAAGCCTGTCAAACGGTAACCTCAATCAAAGTGCAAAACTCAATCCTATCTGTTCAAAGGCAACATGTGTGTCTATACTTTCGACATTTTGTATTGTACTATATTTCCACATATGTGATACGTCCATGTGATACAGTATATCATAATACATTAGCTACGGCACAGATCATCACTAAGCCATTTTTCTCTTTAATTCGCAGGAAAAGCTTGAGTCCAATCTGCTGCCTTCACTTTGAGTTATTTTCTATAAGGAAGACCAGAAAAGATTGTACAAGTGCATCGACAATTAATCGCTTATGCCTGTCAATTATGAGAATGTATTTCCATGTGAAATGATGATTCATCTCTTATGACTGTCAAATATACRAAAAATACACAATGGAAAATAAGATGATGGGAAGAAATGATGTAGAATTGACTCACATTATGAGAGGTGATCGGTGGTCCACATATTCAGGATCCATTAAAAAAAGGGGTCGACGTCATCAGGATTTAATAATAGTGTTGACACCAAGAGCATCAGAATYTAAATCTGTAAAAAGGTGTCTAATGCCTTCCTAGTAAAGTGTCACTGCCTTGGTTGGGAAATCTCAAAACTGCGGCTAAATTTTCTCATTGCCTGCTCTCCATTAACATCCAAAAGTCAAAGGAGTAAATGGGCTATAGGAGCAAAATCTTCCGTCAGCTATCAAAAAGAATAGAGGAGAATCTCAACAGTGTCCAGATTAAAGTGAAAGTCGTCAAGAACTCTCAAGTTTTGATTCCTCTCCATATCACTCGCAAAAGGGGATTGAACCCTTGGAATTTATTTTCCCGTATTTTGTGAGAAAAACAAGGTATTCCAGGTAAGAGACTTAGCAAACAAATGARGGTGGGGAAGCGCATATATTCTTTTAAGTTCTCCATAGAATCCATACAACTTGGCTGGCACAAGAAACATGAAAACCAAAACAGAGCTAGCTAGCAAACCACACACACACACACACAGAGGGGGTTTGTCCGTGTGTGTGTGTGTGTGTGTGTTTTGCTCTCTTTTTTTTTTTTGGAGGGGGGTAATCCATGCTTTCAGCAATAACAAGCAACGACACTGACCTCCTGCACAGTTGCTGAAATACCTCATTACCCAATGTAGCAGTCACACACAAAATTTCTTTATTTCTTATTCAGCATTAAAAATGCAACACAAATGGTGAAATCAGTGAATTCTAGTRGCCTGATAGCCTGATTTCACAAGCCGCTACCTCAAGGATGACAAAATACTGTCACAAAAAGCAATTGCTTTCTACCATTTGCACACAATGCATTATAGAGTACTACCTTGTTAAAACATATGGCTCGCGGACGAGTCCCATAAGGCCTCAGTCTCACAAGCTTGCACAAGTTTCCAGCCCTTTGAATCATTAAAAAGTTCCTCCCATGGAAAGAAAGACTCCTGGAAAATGAGTGAATGACTGAATTTGACAAATGATGGCATGCCATGCACTCATGCCAGCTTTTCCGGATACTATGACGCTGAATTTTGGCAGGTTATTTCGTGGGAAATGAGTTTCGATTCCACACAGTGGCCTGCGACGTTGAAATTACTGCTCGCACAATACAACTGCAATGCCGATWAAACAAAATGTCAACATGCCGAGTAAACGATGGGCCAATAGAAAAAGATACATGGAGCCACAGGTCTCAACCATACCCCTCCCCGGCACTTTTTTTTTTTTTGTTGACAAAATCAAGAAACAAACAAACAAAAAAACGGTGGCACAAACACAAAAAAAGAGGTGAAAGAAAGCCCTAAACAGTGACCATAAGTAGGTATCCACATTCCAAGGCGATTTACAGACTTCCTAAAGCTGTTCAGTCTCTCACATCAGGTCCCGTAGAAGGATGCATCAAAAAACCTAGAGACCATTGTGGCCATATGCTCCATAGAGAGAGAGAGAGAGGGGGGGAGGGGAGGGGAGAGAGAGAGAGAGAGAGATTGGGCACTTGTTCTTACAGTTGCCGGAGCCGCCAATCGTCGCCGGAGCTGCTACCGGCTTTGTTCGATTCAAGATAAATATTTTGGGGTGGTACTGGTACTGTACTKACAAATATACATGTATTAGCTTCACAAAATTAAACCCTACAACTTTAAGATATAAAAGATTGACACCAGAGAATTTTAAAAGTTTCTATGATTGACCCTGCGGTGTTGTCCCAAATTTAGGGCTGTAAATGAGCCAAGCTAAGCTTTGTCGAGCTCGAGCTCGGCTCGTTTACTAAATAAGCCAAAAATTTGAACTCAAGTACGGCTCCATCCTTAACGAACTGAGCCMTTAATGAACCGAGCTTAGGGTATCCACAATGCTATAATCAAAAATGGATAACTAAAAGTTATCACATCAACTTTTGATTATCTATTTAAGAGATTACTAAGGTTCATAATGGCATAATTAAAATTGGATAACCAAAACTTAYCCCATCATTTTTTCAAACTACAAAAAAACTAAAAGCTGTGAACATAGAAAATAGTTTTTAAACTAATAAACGTGAAATCGAAAATAGTTTTTGAAAAAAGAAAACGGCTTTTGTGGAACTACAGTTTTTGAAAAATACTATATAAGAAAAGGTTTAAAAAAAACAGTTTTCAAAACAAAACAATGTTTCCGAAACAAGTAAAGGTTTTTTTTTTGTAGAAAAATTATTTTTGAAAAATAGTTTAAAAAATAACTTTTTGGAAAGAAAAAAAAACAGTTTTTTAGTAAAGTATTTTTTAGAAAACATTGTTGAGAGAGAGAGGGGAAAAAGGAATTAGAACACTTTTGTGTAATGATGGGTGTATTTGATTGAGAATACGAGGGGTTCATTAAATTTAATTATTGGCAAAAGGTTACTCGTTTTGGTTATCCAAAGYCTAAAATTTGATTATTTCTAAGGAGGTTGTTAAGTTTGATTATAGCATTATAAGACATATTTTGTAGTAACATTATTAACTTTAGAAACCTATTACTTTTAATTATGCCATTGYAGATATTCTCAGTCATTTACTAAACGAACCTTTTTAATCGAGTCGAACCTCCCTTAACGAACCAAATTTTTGTCGAACAATTCGGCTCGTTTCATTTACTCCTAAGTGGGCCAAAAACTCGAGCACAAACTTAGTTCGTTTACTAAACGAGCTGAGCTCGCGAGCTGCTCGATTCGTTTACAACGCTAGTCCCAATCGACCAACTGTGTCACATGGGAAAATATTCATGAGCCCTTGCATTTGTAGTCTGCACTTTACGAGAAGTTTTTGAATGCCGGATGGATATATTCCATTTGGTGCCCGCTCATGCATCCAAGCCGTCCAAAAGTATTTTGTATGATCCGAATTTATAAAAAAAAAACTTTTCCAGGAGAGAGTTTAACTAGTCCAGAGAAATTTTTTTTTAAATCCGAATCGTCCAAAACAATTTTGGACGGCCTAAATGCGCCAAGCGGGCACCACGTGGTACTCACCCRGCACTGAAAATTTTCTCCACTATAGGATACAAAAGCAAATGAGGATACTTCAAATGAAAGACAAACGATCCACTTCGGGCACCTTGTGTCGTCGCAACGAGATGAAATCCACATCATTAGCAAAGTGACTAATTCGACTTTCACACTGTTTCCATTCAGACAACCAAGATCAACATAACCAAAATCTTTCAAATCATCAGAACTAAAATTCAAACAGTGAAGAAAACACCAAACTTCCAATTGAACAGATGATGAAAAAATATGGACCAAAAATCTAAACGAACAGACGACAATACATTGACCAAATTAGCAGATGATGAACTTGTACCAAGAGTCAATACAACCATTGCGACAAGATGGAATCCTCAATGCGCGACAATGTGGGGCTTCGGACTTCAGAGTGTGCATTTTGCCGGTGACTGAAAACAAAGGACTCAAACTTGCTTCCAAATAGTACCAAATTTGGATCAATTGCCTCGTCGTACTAGAAATAGTAGAAACCCGATATCCAAAATCAAGTAAAAGAGGCAAAACAACGAGTCGATTGTGTGTCGGCCCGGTATCAACGGGAGGAATCCTTAACCAATCCACTCTTGTATCCTCACAACCCCCATGTCCTAAACTACATTGCAAGTTCTAACTTTTCTTTATACAACTTCAGTAGCTCCGGAGCCTCTTCCCTGTAACGTATAACAAACTTCTCTAGAAACAGCTTCTCAGAAGTTGACAGTGCCGTCCAACTAATACCTTTGGTCTTAATTATACCCTTCGACGACAAAACTTGATAAATGGCAAACCTTGGAAGGATCCTCTTCTCAAAGCTCAAGGAAATGAGTACTGGCCGTCTTGCAATGACCGAAGACTCCCAACCGATTTGATTGATAGCAAAATCCATCACCCGATTGATCTTATCCTCCGACGCTCGCATACAATCCGGATACAACTTAAAAGCTACAAGAATCTCATCCTTGGTCCAACCCCATTTCTTATAAACCTCAACCTTCTT
>QEFC01004174.1:52710-65260 GCA_009746105.1 Rhododendron williamsianum | reverse complement strand
TCAAATAAGTAAATAAACTAATAAGGTCTTAGTACTTGGCTTGACTTGGCCTTATTGACCAATGGACCAAAATTCTCCTAACAATTATTWTCCAATGGGTAATGGATGCTAGTATAATGTATTTAAAAAGATTTTGACACATGGTGAATCTATTAAACTAATTGGTGAATCCAATAAACTAATAGGTCTTGTACTTGGTGGCAAGGCTAAGTTATGGACCAATGGGTAATATTTTCCCTAACTTTCATGGACCAATGGATAACAAAGTAAAGTATAATATTGGAATATTATATATACCTCTTCCAAACATGTGTATATAAGCCTATATAATACTATATAAGAGTACCTTGGTCAAATCTAATAAAATAACTTAGGTAGAAAGCCTATTGTCCAATGGATAAAGATTTCCCTAACATTTATCGTCCAATGGGTAAAGGTCAAAGATGACTTTGGTCCAAAGGGTTCCTTTAGGGTTTGGAAAGGTTCAAAAGGTTCAACTATGGTTGAAGTTGGTAGTTAGGTTATCTCAATGAATCGGTTAGAAGCTAACTAGGCTTGCTAAGTAGGATTTCTAGTCAAGAAATGTGATTCTATGACTTCTCAATATGCTAGGCACTTGTCTTTAGAAAATGACCTTATTGTCCGGAGTGAAGAATCTTAATCATGACGGATTACTAAGAATGACTCAAGGTTTTGAAGGAGGTTCATAAACCGTTCAAGAATAATTAAAGACTTTTCGAATTAACAACGAAATTTTTATTTAGTAAAAATCAGAGTTGTTACAAGATAAGGCGGTAAAGATATTMTGGAAGATTCCAGTGCGGCTACACTCCGTGATGGAACAAGATCCCGCGAATGAGGGATGCTAGCTGTGTTTCCTAACGAGGATAGGATATTCAGCTTGGGGAAAGAATCCCACAGAGATTGAAGGTGTGATCCAATAAGGGAAHGAGAATCCATTGTATTYTGGGTTTCYTATATGGGATAKGAAACCTAGGRCAATTAGGATGCTTGGGCAGCAAGCWTACGAACATCTATAAATACGAGGTAAACCTAGAGGTAAAAGGTACGCAAATTGTAGCAATCGAGTTATTTACCTACTGATAATTAGGGTTTCTTGAGAGTATGTGATACTGACTTTGGCATCGGAGGGCCTTTGCCGATGAGAGGCAAAGGTGCGCTCACCCTTGTCTGTTTTGCAGTTAAGGTTCCGGCGAGGAGGCACGTGAAGCTGTTCACCAAAAAGTTAGAGTTAGTACTAAGCAGATTTTTTCCCCTTGCACCGATAGGGCGAAGCGCCCAACACAGTCTTATACGTGGTCTGGTATGCCCACAAAGCATCGATCAAACGTTGTGACCAATCCTTCCGCGGTTCGGATTAACAATTTTTTCTAAGATATGCKTTACCTCACGATTGGCAAGTTCGACTTGGCCGTTGGTTTGTGGATGATAGGCGGTGGAGACTTTGTGGGTGATCTCATACTTCTTCATGAGGGCTGCGAAAGAGCGGTTGCAAAAGTGGGTGCCTTGATCACTTATGATGGATCGGGGCATCCCAAACTGCGATAAGATGTGCTCTTTAAGAAAGTTCACCACCACCTTGGAATCATTGGTGCGAGTAGCAACAGCTTCAACCCATTTGGACACATAATCCACCGCCAGGAGAATATAGAGATACCCGTCGGAATTTGGAAATGGGCTCATAAAGTCAATTCCCCAACAATCGAACACCTCCACGACTAGGATATTGGTGAGGGGCATCATRTTCCTCCGAGTCACCGCACCTAATTTTTGGCATTGCTCACACGCTTGGCAAAATGCATAGGCATCCTTGTGAAGGTTCGGCCAATAGAAACCACATTGGAGAATTTTGGTAGTGGTCTTTTTATGGGATAAATGGCTGCCGCATGCCTCGGTATGACAAAAAGAGAGAATCTCCCGTTGGTCTTCGCCGGGCACGCACCGCCTAATGATTTGATCCGAGCAATACTTGAATAGATAGGGATCATCAAAGATGAATCTTTTCACCTCACTAAGAAAAAGCCTCTGGTCTTGCGGGGTCCAATGGTCCGGAATGCACCCGGTGACAAGATAGTTGACGATGTCGACAAACCACGGGCAACTAGAAACGGCAAAAAGTTGTTCATCCAAAAATGTGTCAATAATGGGGATCTTTGAAGAAGAGTCCTCGAACTCTAGGTGAGACAAGTGATCCACCACCACATTCTCCACCCCCTTCTTGTCCTTGATCGTGATATTGAGCTCTTGAAGCAATAAGATCCATCGAATGAGTCGTGCTTTTGCATCTTGCTTCGTGAAGAGGTATTTCAAAGCCGCATGATCGGTATAGACAATAATGGGGGATCCCACCAAATACGACCAGAATTTGTCCAAGGCAAAGACGACGGCAAGCAACTCTTTCTCTGTGGTGGAGTAGTTCATTTGAGCTTCGTTGAGAATCTTGCTTGCATAATAGATGACATATGGATTTTTGTCTTTCCTTTGCCCGAGAATTGCCCCAACCGTGTAGTCACTAGCATCGCACATTAGTTCAAAGGGCAAATTCCAATCCAACGTTTGTACAATGGGAGGAGAAGTGAAACTGGACTTTAACTTCTTGAAAGCTTCCTCACAAGCCGGAGTCCACTCAAACAGGGTGTCCTTGGAGAGGAGGTGGCACAACAGCCATGATATTGCACTAAAGTCTTTGATAAACCGCCGGTAGAAACCGGCATGCCCGAGGAAAGACATTTAGGGGGGGTCGAGAGGGTGGCAATAAGATCAATCTTGGCCTTGTCGACTTCAATCCCCTTTGATGATACAATGTGGCCCAAAACAATACCATGGGTCACCATGAAGTGACATTTCTCCCAATTGAGCACCAAATTTTTCTCCTTATACCTCGCCGACACTTTCTCCAAATTCTCCAAGCAAGATTCGAATAAGTCGCCGAACACCGAGAAATCATCCATAAACACCTCGACGATCTTTTCAATCATATCGCTGAATATGCCCATCATACACCGTGAGAAGGTTCTGGGCGCATTACACAAGCCGAATGACATGCGTCGATAAGCGAACGTCCCAAATGGACAAGTGAACGTTGTTTTGTCTTGATTGGGTAAGGCGACCTCAATCTGGTTGTACCCCRAATATCTGTCGAGAAAGCAATAATAAGCATGTCCCGCAACCCATTCCAAGATTTGATCAATGAAAGGAAGAGGGAAATGGTCCTTCCGAGTGCTAGCATTAAGCTTCCGATAATCGATACATACACGCCATCCGGTAGTGAGTCGAGTAGGGACCAATTCATTGTTGGCACTGGGTACCACGGTGACACCTGATTTCTTAGGGACCAGTTGGATGGGACTAAACCACTTACTATCGGCAATCGGATAGATAATTCCCACGTCTAAGAGTTTCAAAACCTCCGCTTTCACCACGTCTTTCATTATGGGATTTAAACGGCGTTGTGGTTGGCGGGAAGGYTTGACATCRTCTTTGAGGGCAATGTGGTGGGAGCAAATTGAAGTATCGATCCCTTTAATATTAGCGATAGTCCAACCAATGGCCTTGGTATGCCGCTTTAGAAGCTCGAGGAGTTGGGACTCTTGGTGGCCGTCGAGAGAGGAAAAAATCACCACCGGGTAGGTTCCTCTTTCACCTAAAAAGGCATATTTCAATGTTTCCGGGAGGACCTTCAATTCGAGCTTTGGTGGTTGAATACTCGAGGGAAGGGTCTTGCACTCGAGAGGAGGCAACTCTTCAAATTTTGGAGACCATACATCCGTCCCACAAACATCTTCCACGTTAAGCAAGGAATACAAATACTCCACCTCCGGTGAGTCAAGAAAATTCACTTCTTCGGCGGTAAGACATACCTCCAATGGATCCTTGCACAAGAAAGTGTCCACATGCTCTTGGACCAAAGAATCAATAAGATTGACTTCATGGATACACTCATCGTCTCCCATTTGGCTCCCAATATTGAACACGTTCACCTCCATCTTCATGTTGCCAAAAGTAAGGTTGAGCAAACCACTTTGGCAATGGATAAGGGCATCGGCTGTGGCTAGGAATGGACGCCGAAGAATGACTGGGGTTGACRTTGATGCTTGTGAGGTGGATACAGGGCAAGTATTCAAGACGACGAAGTCCACGGGATAGATAAAATTGTCCACTTGCACAAGTACATCCTCCACCATCCCTCGCCGAACTCGGATGCTTCTATCGGCCAATTGAAGGGTCACCGACGTGGGCCTCATCTCCCCCAATCCAAGTTGTTCATAAACAGAGTACGGAAGCAAGTTCACACTGGCCCCCAAGTCGAGGAGAGCTTTCTCAATTTTCGTACCCCCAATAGTGATTGAAATGGTTGGACAACCCGGATCTTTGTACTTTGGAGCCACATTGGTTTGGATGATGGAACTCACTTGCTCCGTCAAGAAGACCTGCTTTTGAACATTCAACTTACGCTTTTGAGTGCATAAGTCCTTGAGAAACTTGGATACGTGGGAATTTGCTTGACCGCATCCACCAACGGGATATTGATTCTCACTTTCTTGAAAAGCTCATAGATCTCGGAATTGGTATTGGCATGGGCCAGCGCCTTCAATCTTTGGGGAAAAGGGGCCAAAATTTGGGGAACGGGGACCTTGGGCTCTTCCGTTTGAGACTTTTTCGGATGCTCACCAATGGGAGAGGGCTCCGAGGTTGTTGAGTTAATAGGAGGATTCGGAGCTTGCAATACAATTGGTGTAACCCGAGGCTTGATAGGCTTGGAAGGAATAGCCTTGTCAATCTCCTTGCCACTCTGCAAAGTTGTAATAGATTTGGCTTGCTCGGGACTAGGCACCGAAGAGCTCGCCACATAATGTTGTCTTTGTGGATTCACCTAGGGTTGAGTCGGAAGTTTTCCCTTCTCTTGTTGGAGCATCCTCACTGAGTTGGTCAATTTTGCCATTTGATTTTTGAGTTCCCCGAGCATTTGAGTGTTTTGCTCGTTGATGGTCATTTGGCTTTGCATGAAAAACGACATAGTTTCCTCCATTGACCGTTTTTTAGGTTGGAATTGATTCGGCCCTTGAGGAGGTCCAGGAGGTGCAAACTCCGGAGGTTGTTGATTTTGAGAGAACCGCGGTGCTCCTTGAGGTTGAGGAGGCCGGAATGCTTGGTGGTGTTGAGGTGGTGGAACTTGTGGCGGTCCGAGAGGTTGAGGGTCGCTCCATCAGAAATTAGGGAGCATCTTCCACCCTGCATTAAAAGTTTGAGAATAAGGGTCAAACCATTGATTAATGGCGTTGACTTCCACTTGCCCAGTTCCTTGAAGAATATCCTTAACGGCGGGGAGCATTTGGCAATCTCCCGTAGCATGACCTGCAATTTCACACAAAATACAAATTTCCTCTACCTTGGCCACAGAGGCCACTCCGGTAATTTTATTGAGTTGCAAGGTTTCAATTTGACGAGAGAGCTGAGTGACCTTATGTGCTAGGTCGCTCTGCTCACTCAAATGAAATTTATCAAAATTGCTCGGAACTGGATTAACCACGTTCTTATCAGAGGGATCMGAGCAATCCCAAGTTTGAGTTCTTTCGGCCAATTCCTCAAAATAGTCCCACGCCGCATCAGGGGTTTTAGACATAACTCCACCGGTACATATGTTATCCATAAGATGTCAAGTACTTTGGAAACATCCCTTYAACAAATACTCGACCTTTTGAAAAGTTGCAAAGCCATGATGTGGGATGGAGTTTAGCAAATCCTTATACCTCTCCCAATATTGATAAAATTACTCCCCATCTTTTTGTTTAAACGTTTGAATCTGATGGAGGAGGTCCTTTGTGAGATGTGGGGGAAAAATTTCATGTAAAAAGCCTTAGATAAATCCACCCAATTCACCAAAGATTGGGGTCTCATGTTATTCAACCAAATCTTGGCTTTATCTTTCACAGAAAATGGGAAGAGTTTTAGCTTTGCGGATTCAAGCTGTTCCGGCATGGAAACTATTGTGGATACCAATTCCTCGAATGCCCGCATATGAGTGTACGGGCATTCTTTGTCTTTTCCATAAAATGATGGCATCATATTAATGTGATGCATTTTCACGATGAAAGTATTCGCCTCGGTTGCGGCCGGAAGGACTATGGTGGGACGCGGAGTAGTATGATTCGGATTCATATAGTCACTCATAGTCCTTTCGGCTGCAGCCGGGTTACCGCTGCCACCGTTGCCAGCCATTCTTTCTCAATGAGGGGTTCTTACAGAAAATTGAGTTCTTTGGGGTGGTGGTGTCCTTGCTCGAACCCGACGATGAGTTTTGGGTCAAGGAGGAGAAAATGATCTACGAAGCCTTTTACAACTCGGGCTCCAAAAGGCTCCACGATGACCACCACGCATACACTTTAAACCCTTCTTGAGAAATAATGGACAACAAGATCAAAGTAAACAGGCAAGAGGGGCTATGCCGCCGCCTTGAGAAGTAAAGACAATAAAGAAAAAGGTAATTTATACTTAATCTAGTTTTGTTACACCTCACGTTAGGAGAGCTCAGGTTAGAAGTATCCACTAGATTAAGTATAAACTACACAAAGGCAAATTAAACGAGATACTTACAATGGTTCGGCGAACCTCCAAAATAAGCTATAAAAGAAAGCACTCCCCGGCAACGGCGCCAAATGCTTGCGACCTTAATGTGTGCCGTAATAAGAATACCCCAAGCTTATGGCTAGGTCGGTTGAAAGCATAATACCTGAAAGTCCGAGGTCTAATCCATAGGGAGCGCATCCATAACTTGTTCGGAAATTTGCTCGTAGAGAGTTTTAGCGTTAAGACCACTAACCAAAGTTTGGTGTTGAGACGGCCAACTGTGGAATTTAGTTAACTGGCTACTTAACCTAACTACAGCTTTTTAATTGGAGATTAAACTAAAGGCTAGGTTTAGGGATAATCAACACCTATAACACAAGGGCAACCTTGCTCTTCCCTTTTTTAACAAAGGTGTTAAACATATCTAGGGTTCTTTTGAAACATTTAAACAAACACATGGAGGGACATAGCTTCAAGCATCAAATTTGGCAAGTAGTATAACTCTTGCCTACATTTGATCAAAGAGATTAACACCTCTAAGTTTTGATACATAAAATGAACCCTAACACATGCTTAAGCTAGAAAACGAAGATTCACGAGAGAAGAACAAGAAATACCCATGGCTACGAGGTGCTAACCATCCCACAACCTAACCTTGCTACACTACTCACACATATGGAAAGAAGGCATGAAATGAGCAAGGGAAAAGAGAAGGAGATAAAACATAACTGAAAACGGAAATAAAACCTGGATTAATAAGGATTCCAAGAGTACTTACAACTTTAATGAAGGGCAACTACCTTAACACCCAACAATCAATGCTCCCTTGAAGAGAGATTGAGAGTTGAAGAGGAGAGGGAGGTAGAGAGAGAAAGAGCTAGCTCAAAACATCACCTTAAAAAACGTGCAAAGGGGTTTATATAGTACCCCTTTTTAGTTACAAAAGAGAAAGAAAAAAGAAAATAAAAATCTGAAGAATCTGGGGATCATCTACCGGTAGGCACTGACCCTCTACTAGTAGAACGTCTTCGATGCAAAAATTGTGTTTTGCTTGAACTGGGCTCCTACCGATAGGCACTGGCTTCTACCAGTAGGTCTTGATCGGTGCAGCCTTGTGGCCTTACTGGAGTGAATTTGTACCGGTAGGTAATGGTTTCTACCGGTAGGTCTTCTGGGCTAGGCAGTCCAGCTTCATACCAGGTTTGGTCAATCTCTTGGGGCTTCGACGATGCTTCCCCGGCTTCAGCCATCGCTCGGTTTAGACTCCTCGGGTCCCCGGCCGACATTGGAGTGAGACCATGGCATTAAATATGCCTTATTCTCAAAGAAAACCTGTAAACAACAAAAACGCACCTTTTGCGCAATATCATTCAAAATCATAGAGTTATGCACGCGAGCGTGGCAAAAATGAGCGAGTTAAGCACGATTATTTACACTATTGTGGGCTTATCATTAGTCTTCCCAAGTTTCTGCATCATAAACCTAGGAATGAGATTGGGTGCTGACCCATTATCCACCAGGAGACGATTGACCGGCATCCCATCAAGACAACTAGTGATGTACAAGGGCTTGATGTGTTTATTCATCTTAAGACTTGGCATCTCAAAGATCACGCTAGCTGCTCCATCCTCAGCCTTTCCTTCATTCTCATCTTTTAGCATGATCACTGAAGGCCCATTCAGTCCTACAGAAAAGGACTCTTTTAGAATTTCAGCTGTTTGTCCCATCTCTACAACATCTCCTTCCATGGTTGTTGGAGTGTTATCTTTGGCCTCCAGTTCTACTGGTAGGATCACAACCATGTTGCATTGCATATTAGAGCTCTGTCCAAGCCAGAACTCATTGGCCTGTGGATTTAGATTTGACTTGCCCCCTGAGTCTGATCTCTTTGGTTCAGGGGCTGCCTTTTTTAGCAAAGTTACTTGTCATGGAAGAGGCTCAATTCTAGCCTCATTAAGAGTTCTTTTCAAAATGGGTTGTTTCTTGGGTACAGTAGCTTCTTATTTAGTATCAGCCTCCTTGTATGTCTTCCCCAAGGGGACTTGCTTCTTAGATAAAGCCCTTAGAGGAGGCTCGATGATAACCTCTTCCACAGTCCTTTCCAAGGGTTTGTATGCTTTCTTACCCTTAGGTTTTTCGACCATAGGCTCTTCTTCAGGGAATTCCACTTTCTTCTTCCCCTTAGGATCATCTTCGATCATTAGATTGTCCAATAGCTTTGTCTCTTCTTGAGCCTGTCTAGCTGCCTGCTTGAATCGTTGGCGGCGCCTCTTCTAAGATCTGGACAGAGGTGGAGGTTCAGAAGGAAACTTGGGATGTTCAACCCTATGCCACTCATCTGGAGGAGTGACGAGGTCTCACAGCCCTAGGTTTCCCTTAGGAAGGACCAGATATTCTCAAGTTGTCTAGCCCATCTTCAATTTCGACAAACCCTGGCTGAATTCAGTTGAAAACTAATTCGCGTACAACCTTCTTCCCCTTAGATATGTGTGGCTCTCCAGGACTAGATTCAACCTTGCCCACAATAATGCTCTTCAGGGCTGGCTTGCTATGAGCCTATGACTGACATGATGTCCGCATTCTGTGCATATCATGGAGCAAGTTGGTCTTTCTGGTTTCTTCACCCCTGTAGGTCTAGACCACCATGACTTCTTCTTCTTAAACCTCTTGACCTACTCAATCATGTAATCCTCCTCCTCAAAATTAGGATCTCAGTACCTATCCGGGCCAGACTTGTAAACTTCTCTGGAATGAGCTCCCAAACTTAATCTTCTGCCTAGGGGCAGCCCTTGGAATGCCTCTCATGTTCACAGAGACCATGTTCGTACTCAGTCCTGAGGGAAAGGGATTGTCATCCACTCCCATGGGCTGTTTGTCTTTCTTAGGGAATTTGAACTCTCCCCGCTCAATTTTATCCTAGATATCATTTCTAAATACTATACAATTATTAGTCATATGATTCCAAAAGTTGTGGTACTTACAATACTCCTTGCCCTTAAGCTCTTTTGAGGCAGGGATCTTATGGCCAAAGGGCAGTTTAAGCAACTTGTTAGCAAGGAGTTGATCAAAGATGGCTTCTGCCTTGCTGATGTCAAAGGTATAAGCCCTGGTAGGCCTATTAGCAGTGTTCTGGATAAACTGCTTCGTTGGCTCCATCTTCATAAAAAGGTCTTGCAAACATATGGCTTCGTGTTGATGATTTCAGCCACTGCCACATCAGAGTCAGCCTTTATCTCCACTACAGCAACCTCATAGTTAGGATCGCGGTAGTACGTTCCTTTGGATGTTGTCTTCCGGTCCTACTCCTCTCCTCTAAGACCCTTTCATAATGAGATGCCTTAGCGGACAACTCAAACAAGTCTCTAAACTCTGTTCCATAAAACTTCTTGATTTCGAAGCCCAAGTCGTTTAATGCTATGCGCACATATTCTGCTTTTAGAAGAGGAATCTTGCACTTGAATCRAGCAGTCTTAAACCGTGAAAGATAAGACTCCACCGATTTGAAGATGAGTTTGACGATAGCATGACAGGTCTGCCAACGTTACTTCAGGTTCAACCCTGTAGAACTATTGGTGGAACATTTCCTCCAACTGTGCCCATGTCTCTACGGAGTTAGGTGGCAATTGATATACCAAGTGAAGGCTGTCCCAGTCAGAGAATTGGGAAAAAGCCTCAATTTAGAGTATCACTTGTTCCACACTCTCCACACTGGACTTGGAACCTTGTTATGTGCTCCACTGTTGATTGCATGTTCTCTCCATTGAAGGTCTGAAACTCTTGAACTATGTAGCCCTTTGGGAAGGGTGCATTATCCACCTCCTCAGTATGAGGTTTTCTATACATTGGTCTGCCCAAAGGTCTGAAACTAGGCCCTAACTGCTCTTTGAGCAAGTTTAGGACTTGATCCYTTCCCAAAAACATGTTTGGCATAKKAGGCGGCTGTGGATGTGCCTTTTGTGCATGCTGGTTTTGGTTTGGACTTACCCCCCAAGTATCAGAACCCTGAGGTGTGTGAGCAACTCCTTTGCCGTTTCCAGAACCTTGGCCTCCTTGAGAAGGCCTCTTGTCCGCTTTGTCAAATTTATCAGATTTGGTCTGGTTTTCCACCAAAACAAACCTTTGATCCTTACTTGCTAGAGGCGTCTGTGCTCCTTTAATAGTAACTCGTTTGCTTCCTTACTCCCCAAGTGCAGCTGTGTTGGATGAGGAAGCATGGTAAAAGACTTGAGGATGTGGCATTGCCTCCTTACCTGCTTGGTCTTGGTCGTTGTCATAAACACCAAACTGTGGAAAGACCTGCTCTTGAGGAGCAAGTGATAACCTCTTTGTGATCGTAGCAACCATGGTGTTAATTGCTCGAGTCAAAGGCTCTAAGGACTGAGAGAATGATTGCGAGATTGATTTCGTAACGTTGTTCAAAATCTCACATCCTGCTATAAAACATATAATTTTTTACGTTGTCCGTAGAGTCACTAAGGTCTTGAGCACTGATTTGAGGACCAACTTCCTCGAGTAATGGCACGTCGACTGCCACTCCCTCAGGACTTTGTAGTGGATCCAGAATGGGTGGATCCTGTTGCTATTATTGCTTCTTTGCCATTTTAAAACCCTTAGATGATTAAGGTCCCACCGGGTGTGCAAAAAGATGTTTAGTATACAAAAACGTTCAAGGATTGAGCACGGGCGTGTCAGGACTTGTCGCGTCCAACGTAAAGGACAGGATGCCCTTTTCTGACTTCTAACCATGAGATCGAAAGTGTGTGACCTTAAGGGCAAGATCACAAGTGGTTCGTGGTTTGCCACAATGGTGGTGGACTTCGTAATTTCCTAATTGTGTAAGAAAGAAGAGCAATGTAAAAGAAAAGATGAACTTTATTATGTTGGAATAATAAAGTTGGGTACAAGGAAAAGTAAAAACCCAAATTACTTGATGAAGTAATCGAGTTGGATGTAGGAAAAGTAAAGATAAATGCTTCACCGGGAAGACTTTGGTTTAAGCGCTGGGCTTGATTGGAGTGCGAACCCCTCTTTAGTCTTGAGTTCTTCTATTTATAGGCCAAGGTCCATACGGTTTTGGCCTTGCATGGGTTTCCCGCTTTCACCCGATGATGACAAGTGTCCCACGTCTTGAATTGTTAGCGGTTTTTAGGAGTTAGCTGAATAAAGCCATGCCTTCTTTAGATCATGGGTGGTTATTAGAAGTTGGAAAGGAATAGTGGGCTTCCTCCACTTCCTTCTTTCATGGATATCAAGTATATCAAATGGCCCTTTTGTTAAAAACCATCAACAAACCACTTCCTTTATTTCAAGGAATCTTCTAGAGTTGTCTATTGATTACYGTGGGCTATGGGCTTAACAAATTAAATTTAAGTAATAAAGCCCAATTAAATCCACACCCATTACCAAGTTGGATTAAAATCAATTGGGCCCAATCAGACATAACCTTAGCCCATGGACTATAGATCCGAACATCTCCATTTCTTGACCTAGTTTAATTAAAGAATAATAAAATGGCTCTCCAACACTAGCCCAGGACTAGGTGCCAAAAACAGGTGTAAACACATGCATATATCCATCAACAACTTATTTACTGCAGGAAACAACTTTACATTTATCAACTACTTATTCACCACCGGAAATGCGTAAACACCTAACAATTTGATTGCAACAAAATTTTTCTCAAAACTTATTCACTAACGGAAATACCCCCGAATCACTACTAGAAACATCCCTAAATCCTGAAAAAAAATTGTCCAACTTTTTGGCGTTACACATTTTGAAATTGTTAGAAAATGACAGCCAAACATCGCTTGCATACACCGGTACCCCACCAACCACCGTGTAAGAAAAACCCCTATCGCCAGATAAATTTTTTACCCTATTGTAGGTGGAGAAAAATAGATAGTACCTAGAACAACGCTGAATCTCCCTCCTCCACGTGCTGTCCAACCGGAACCCTAAT
>QEFC01004174.1:27619-47359 GCA_009746105.1 Rhododendron williamsianum | reverse complement strand
CACCACGTGTTCGGCCATTAATCGTACCTGTTTGGGAACACCTCCCTACACCTGTTTGTTTTGAGATTTTGGATTTGTAGGTAATTAGTTTAGCGATAAATAKAATAATGATTGAAAATAGGGGTAATAATTGAATTTGAATTTGTAGGTAATAAGTGTAGAGAAAAATATAGAATTTATTAAAAATAGGGGCAACGGTTGAAAAGAATAAATAGAAAAATGAAAATAATRATTGAAAGAAAATATGATATTCTATTTTCCAGGCAGAATGCAACTAATGCAATCCAGAAGGGTTGCCGATTTCTCTGGCATAAGCCAAACAGTTCCTGCCAAATAGCACAAACCCAATCCCATTCACGTCAACACACCCTAGTCTCGTCCACAGAATATCACACCACTCTCTTCTTCAACCCTCCGCTATACATTCAGTCCACCGCAACACCACCCCACTCCCCAAAATGGCCGCCGATTCCGCCACTCCAAACCCTAGTCACCTCCTCATCTGTATATACACTGTATTCGTATGTATATCTGTATCTGCCGTAGTCCATGCTCAAACCCTAAGCCTCGGGTCCAAACACAATTCGACCTCACAACTCAAGGACTCTCTCGTGTACCTATGGCCCCTGCCCGCAGAATACACGTTCGGCAACGGAACCCTCTCCGTTGACCCCGATCTCTCGCTTGATGTTGGCGGCAACGGTGGGAACTCCGCCATCGTTAGGGACGCGTTCGAGAGGTACAGAGCGATTATTTTCAAGCACGGCCCGTCGAATTTTAGACCGATGAAGTCACATATCAGTAAAGTTAGGGTTGTTGTCCATTCCGATAACGAAGAGGTGAATGAAGCCGCTGAATCTTTTTGATAATTGAATGGTTTTGGTTTTTGAGTGTTGGGGATTATGCTTGATGTGGTTGTTTCTGGTTGTTAAATTAACAGCTTCAACTTGGTACGGACGAGAGCTATTCTTTGATAGTGGCCGAGAGCGATGACCGTTCGATTATTGCTGAGGCCACGATCGAGGTAAACTGAAACAAGAGGTTTCATTGGGGAATTATGAGATGTTGGATATGAGGGGATGGATGGACTGAGAATGAATTTTGAATATGAGATGTTAAGTAGCTTTCTTGGTCATTTCATTTTCATGTGGCATTTAGCACTAGTAGTTGTGAGTCTATTAGAGCAACTGAAAAACAACAGAGATTTCAGAGTTTGGGATATTGGGAGATGCTTGGTAAACAATAATCCATGTCAGCTGGCAATTGGTATGAATAATAATAAGTGGGATTGGGGGGAAAAAAAGATGGCTTCGGTGATCCAGTCTAATGAGTCTATGATGAAATCTCAAGTCTGTCTCTTTCCTCTCTTTTTTTTCCCTTAAGATTTTGTAAAACCATATATAAGGAGGGAATGGACTTGTTTTTCGGCTCCTGCATTATGGACCTGTTTGTCCAACGCATGCCTAGCATTTAAAAATGATTTTTACAACTCTTTTACGAGCACAAGAGAAATTTGTAGGTGGTCTTGGAACGAATTAAAAGAAGAAAATGCCTACGAAGGATTTTAGGATTGCTCAAGCATTAGTTGTCCACAAGGAATGGCTCTCTAAGGTTCCAGGAAAATTAGACCTATGAAGCGGTTTCCTGACCCTTGTATAGTGTACTCACAACATGGGAGAAGTAGGCCCGTAGTTAATCAGACTCATCAGAGCATAGTTAATGCTGTTAGCCTACGTAAATTGGGTCACTAGGTGCTTGGGAAAGAATGTTAGAGGCAAATATCAATTGTTAAGTGAACAGACCATTTTGCAAGTGCCATATGTAATTGCCCTTAGAGGCCATTGCATGGGCAATTAGCATAGCTACCATAACTAGCCCCCTCTTCTAGCCATTATGACCAGACTTTGCATCCCATAGTTGGCACCATGACCAATGAACCCATGGGAGCCCTACAGGACCTGTTTTGAACCTGGGTTGGCGTAATGCATCAAGTTTTTGGTTTGAAGTGCCAATGCAGTGCAGATTTACATCAAAGGGAAGCCAGTATAGACATCGTGACCTCATACATAGAGGAGGATCCCGTTAAGGTGGGAGTGGAGCACTATGACTCCTGACAGAGTTTGTTCAGGAGGACTGTTACTTGTTTTGGTTCCTTGCGGCTTTACTGCGCCATGCTATGGCCAAGTAGAAGTGCCTCTCTGGGAGGATTCTTAGTATTCATAACGGATTTTCTTTATTTATTTGCCTAAAATAAATCTTAACTTGATTCAGAATAAATTATTGAAAAGACATTTAAAGAGTTCACCTCATGACCTGCATCCTATGATATACGCGGATCCTCAGTTTGGGGCGAAGAACCGTGTCAACACGACACGACACGGGTGTGGGATATGTACGGGATCTGGCCCGAAAAATCTGGACATGGCTGTTTGTGCAGGTCTGGTTCACCGAAGAAGAAGAAGAAAGAAGAAAACAAGACGAAGAAGAAGAAGAAAGAAGAGGAAATAGTAGTTGTACCTTGGTTTGGCAGAAAAAACGTCACTCCGTGGAAGCATGGAAGACGTTCGTCGGCATGGAAGACATCGGTGATGTTGCAGAGTGAAGAACGGTCGTTGCTTTTTGTCCTTTTATGCTTAGGGTTGATTTTCTTCTTTTGGGCTGCGAATTGGGCTTGTAAGTTGTATAATGGACCTATTTATTCATTTTAGGCTACTACTGGGCTTGTACKTTTGGGCAATTAAAATAGATTCCATAATTCTTTATGGGCTTTTATTATCATTTTATCACAACACAAAGAATCAATAAACTTAGATTGCGTAAATTATCTATTATTTTACATATTAAATTTGAAAAATATAAAAAATTAATTACAAAAAATATCATTTGACTTATCCCTGAACCCGTATCCAAATCTAGATCAATATCCACGTATCATCAAATTTTAAAGTTTAGGTATCCGACCCTTAGATATACACCCGCATCCGATACTCGCACCCATATCAGTGTAACATAGCCTGCATCATCCATTCAATCAAATAATCTCTTGATTCCTTGATTATCACTGCTTTCAAAGAATTATTTGTCAAATATTGGTACTTTATTTTGATTATTATCTGGGGATATGTCTCAACATTACTTGATACATCTTTGGCATCTTGCAAATGTAATATTCAATTTAGGAGGTTTCTCTAAATGTTTGTTATCTTTTCTGTTGACCACAGGCAAATTCTGTTTACGGAGCATTGCGTGGGTTAGAGGTATGTCCGATTAATTTACGATCATCAAAGGGCACGCTGTTGTCGTTGGAGCATATACATCAATTGCATCATAAATGTTTCATAAAGAGCTGGTTCCTCAGTACAAAATGGGGTTTAGTGACAACCACAAATGGACTTGTGGGTGTGGTTGTTTGTGTTATGCTAATGGCAGGTATATTAGTGTAATTTTGTGCGAACGTAGGAGTGTGTGCATGAGTCTTAGTTGTAGGAACCTCCAATGTGGGTGGCAAATCCACCTCAGAACCTCACGCCTGCGCTCCCAAGTCAGGAACCTCGATCCCATTGAGAAGGAACACGCTCCCAACTAGGATAGAACCTCTTAGGCATATAAATCCTAAAAGAAACAAAAATAGAAGATACCAAGCAAGATAAAAGACAAAGTAATGATAAGATATTAGAAAAATATTAACTTAAATTTGCTCAATTACATAATATAAGCATATACTTAGTCACTAAGACAATCTTTGCAATTGACATGAATGACGCTTAATAATATTTACTTGCAYTACATATTTTCATGTATTATTCTTAAACGCTCTCCGTCCCGAAAGAGGAGCTCGTATAATTCTCCACCACCGATCCCGCTCCCACCCCCGCTTTGTGCAACTAAGATATGGAGAACAGCTGGAATTACATATTAAAACTATAAATATTTTTATGTTTTACATTTTAAGTGGTAGAATAATATCTTCTTTTTGACATCTAACTACATTAAAATACATAAAAATAAATATTTTTTCCTTAACGCTCCCGACGGCGCTCCCACACTTCTATAATCATCAGCTCACTCGGCCCCGCCCCCATTCCCACTCCCGCTTTGTGCAACTAAGGCGTGAGTTGAGAGAGAGACAATTGACTTTTTATCATGCATGTATGTGAGGATATTTGTGTACAATGTACATTACTTTCATCGTCATTTTTGGTTTTTTTTTTTAAACTATTAGAACCATTTATACTATGTAGCACGGACATGGACACAGACACGGGACACGACAATTCTAAAAAAATGGGGATATGGACATGGCGGGGGACACACCACATGTATAAATCAATAAATAATAAATATATATATATATAATTTTTTTTMTGAACCATTGTWTATGAATAATTTCACAAATTGTATAATTTTTTTTCAAAGGCATAATTACAGTTGAACCAAAAGGTTTTGAATAATTTCATATTAACCCTCAAAAATTAAAAATATTATATTTTGACCCCCAACCGTGTCCCCCGCATGTCCCCTATCAAAAAATAATAAAAATTATGTGGCGTGGCGTGTCTAATGCGTGTCCCTGTCGTGTCTAATACGTGGATACGGCGCCCTTTTGGAGTGTCGGTGCTTCATAGCATTTATATTTTCTTTGTGTACATATTTTTGAATGCAATAAACCTACTTACCATATTTCCCCTGAAATCTACCAAGTTGTAAGTGGGAGCCCCAAGTCTGTACCACCAAACTTGGGGTTCACATAGTGTCTGTAGTGCCCCAAGGCACTACACCCCTTGGTGCCCTCAATTGTGGGCCCTCTATAATCTCTATTTGTGATCTAAACTGTTCATTATTTTAGGAACATTGAGCATTTTGTGCATTAAAAATCATACCAATCGGACGCTGGTAGACACATAATTGAGGCACATTTGTCTTGCAGTTCATTCTCTAAATCATATTGGCCATGTAAAACAAATGGTATCGGACCATAAGGCTACAAATATCCATTCAATTTGATTTTTTGCGTGGATAATTTACTTAACATTCCCGACAAGATGAACGATTTAGATAAAAAATAGAGATTATAGAGGACCCGCACTCAAGGGCACTACAGGGGTGTAGTGCCTTGGGGCGCTATGGGAACCCTAAGTCCGTACCACAGACTTTCGTTGGGTTGGTGACATAAGGGTGATTGTGAGTGCTAACCGCTCTGGCGCTTGGTCATGAGTTCGAATCAGGGATCATCCTCTCCAAAAATCGTGGGTTTGAGGCTGCCTATGGTAGCCTGTGACCTGTCTTATACCTTGCTGTAAATGAGAGCCTTGTGCACTGAGTCTGACTTTATGTTTCAAGTTTTTTGTGAGTCAGGACCTTGGTCACATAATTTGTGACCTAAGGTAGCTAACCATGGATTGGACCGCGGATCCACATTTTCAGTGCCAATGCGAGTAAAATTCACCATCCACTTTTGTCAGATAACGAACTGAACTGTAAAGTACGCAAATTTGGTTTGTTGAACCAATGATTTATTTTCCGTCACGTGTTATGGAGTAGCTGTAAACCGTTACATCTATGTACATTGCAGAAAAAGAAGACCATTAATTCACCTGTCAATCAGTCAGCATATCAAAGTTTGTTTGTCTGAAATTGAAAAACAAAGCTTCCAATATGCCAACTGTCAATTATAGGGTAACTTGTGAAAGTAAACCTTTCACAAGGCCAATAGAAGTGTTTGTTGCCGAGTTCCGTTTTTGGAACATAGCATTTCCATAAACAGGGGGACTGGTGAAATAATTTGTGGGCAATGGGCACGAAATTGTAATGGTCGTATATATGTTTTGTTGGCACAGATTTTATGACAGAATGCATGAATGTTAAAAAATTATGTATTAAATATTTAAATTTAGATACATATAGAAAACACTCTCTGAGATGCTTGTCATACAGTTCGTTTAAATATCGACCCTCTCGTGCTCCTACTCTTGCAACCGCGCTGGCTTACAAACTATGTGACCTAGGTCAGGACACTTACTGTTCTCATTCCAGATGTTATTAATACACATTGGTTAATGCACTATGTTGTATTAAGGTTTTTTTATTGTCACTATAAAACCTGTAGCCAACGTTGGTACAGTGTTGAATAAACATTAATGATTGTGTTGGACCTGTTGGTCATATTGTTTGGAATATTCAATTTAGAGAAGGAGTTCCATTTACATACATGTGCAATTGGAGTTCTTCAGATTACTTTAATGGCCTTTGGCCCTAAGTACACCCTTGCCTTGTCTATTTTTGTGGGTGTATATTTTCACTTTGTTATTCTCCTCTTTCTCCAGACATTCAGCCAATTATGTACTTATGATTATGAAACAAAATCCATACATATATACAAGGCACCATGGTATGTACGAGACAGACCAAGATTTGCATTTCGTGGGCTTCTACTTGGTATGCAGGTCTTTTGTTGACAGGAAATGTAAATTGGCTTGATTTCGTGATAATCACATGCTGGAATGTTTAATGATGTCACTAATGTGCTCAATCTTGCAGATACTTCAAGGCACTATTACCCTGTTGATGTGATTAAGCAAATAATTGAATCCATGTCCTATGCTAAGCTGGTAAGTACGCAGCTCACTGTATATTCTCCTGCTTGGATTTGGTATTGAAATCATATGCAAGTACTGTCTGAATATTACAAAATAAACATCTTCTTCTCTACTAACCCTGCATATAATTCTGATATTGAGAATTGCATTCACTAGAATGTGCTTCATTGGCATATCATAGATGAAGAGTCATTTCCCCTAGAAGTTCCTACATATCCAAAGTTATGGAAAGGGGCATATTCAAAGTGGGAACGCTACACCATTGAGGATGCTGATGAAATTGTCAAGTAAGATTGATGTATCTTATTCTACCCTTGTTACATTAGCTTAATTGCTTTTAAAAACTCTTTTCAAGATCTCTCCAGTATTGTTAAGTCATTCTTTAGAATTAACATACGGTTCACCCCCCCTGGATTGAATCCAATTCAGATAAGTCTGCTATATTCTTGTCTTTGTCCCTTTGTACAAGTAATTTGCTGTCTTGGGGTGGGGTGGGAAAGGGGGAACAATATTTCTCAGATTTTACTAGAGGTCATGCACGAGAAATTTATGCTTAGTGTGATGTTGCCTCCTCGTGTATGCGATATTTCCACCTTTTACTTCCCGTCTTGGGGCCCTGACAAAGCAATACTCTTCCAGGAGCAGGGTGGCGTTGTAGGGGTGGGACTTGTACGATTGTGTCTTTCTTTTGAGAGAGTTTTATGCGTGTCATCTGAGTTGGCTACTTTAATTGTCGATCCCCTGTTGTTTCTTTTTGCTGACCCCAAGTGATTGGGACATAAGGCTCGGTTTGGTTTATCATGGACTTCGTGATGGGAAAATGAAATGCTGTATGAATCGTTCATTTTGCCCACGAGTTTTGGTCTCATTCTTGCTTTATGCATTTTCTTTTGTTTGGTACTTTCTTATTTCACAAGTTTGTTGTTATATACTATGCTAACAGTTTGCTTTCGATGTCTACATGCTGTCAAATTGTGAAGCTTCGCCAAGAGAAGAGGTTTGTTTATCTGTGATTTTGTCAAACGTATTAGTCTGTATTTTGTAGTATGCATTAGCGCACTAATGGGTTGTGGGTGCTAATATTATTTTCTCCGCGTTGTCTTTCATATGAATGCATGTGTTCTCAATTTGTATTGAAACCTTTTTCCCAGGTTGAGACGATTACGTTTTACTGACTGTCAATGAAGTTTGTTCACTTTTTTTGTTCAAGTTCTGTGACATTTCCCATGATAAATTTTGGATGTCTTTTTGGCAGGTATCAATGTTATGGCTGAGGTAGACGTACCTGGTCATGCAGAGTCATGGTAATACACTTTTAGACATCCAGTGTTCTTTCTGTTCTTATCAAGTTCTGTACTGTCCTGTACGTAAATAATTTATTTCTGGAAATATCTGAATGGAGAACAAATTGAACTGAACAAAAAACAATCTATTGGAGTTGGGTACATGAAACCTCATTTGCCTCCCTGATTCTGTGGCAAAGCAGCCTTGCAAAGGAGAATGTGTTGCGCTAGTAAGTAGTAACGGAATTTATGCATGCACGTAATTCTCAATCTCTATGCCTAGGTACTACAGACAATAATGCTAGTGTATTGCTTCATTCTAACTGAGGATTAAAACATAGGATAGAAATTTCTTTATGTTCTTACCAAGAACTCTTCATGCTCTGCCTGGGTTACTCTGGAAAATTGGATTATCAAATTATGCATGAAGGATAACCTGGAAACATATTGGAACTTGAATGATAACCTGGAAATATATTGAGTTTGACTTATTCTAATATCCTTCCAATTAATTTATTTCAACCTTATCATCTGCTATCTATGCAGGGGTGCTGGGTATCCTGATCTTTGGCCTTCAGCTTCCTGCAGAGAGCCTCTGGATGTTTCAAAAAACTTCACTTTTGATTTGATTGCTGGCATTTTGACAGGTTAACCTCCATTCATACAGTTTATTTGGAAAAAGTCACTTATAGTTTTGTAGTTTACTCAAGGTATGAAAGATTTTCTTTCTCCTTCTGTAAACTTCATATTTTGTCTTTCTATGGCAGATATGAGGAAGATTTTTCCATTTGAGCTCTTCCACTTGGGCGGTGATGAGGTTCACACAGGTTAGCAGAGTTGTTTCATGTTGCTGAAACTTCTTCCGTTATTGTAACACTAAAATTAATTTTGTGAGCCCCACCGGTACTTCATATTGCCTTATAGGATGAAC
The DNA here is from genome assembly GCA_009746105.1 of Rhododendron williamsianum. NCBI lineage: Eukaryota > Viridiplantae > Streptophyta > Magnoliopsida > Ericales > Ericaceae > Rhododendron > Rhododendron williamsianum. The sequence goes on along the minus strand of QEFC01004174.1, from coordinate 38,549 downwards.
TTTACCATTCAAATTAGCAAGCTGACATTTTGCTATCAATTTGCTGTCATTTTAGTTTTCGAAATGTTTGTTTGTTCTGTCTTCAGCTTGAGTCACCATATTTTGAAACAACAGGAACACAACCAGTAAATTTCCTTATCAGTTTCAAGTGTGTAGGCAGATGCTACAACTGTAGATCATTCCTGCAGTTTCTATAATTTGCATATAATTTGCAGAGCTTTAATGGTTATGACTTCATTTGAATGATAAGTGGAATAATATGAATACCTAGCAAAACACTATCCGGTGTTCAGTTTTAAACTACCACCAGTGCCATTGCATAACGTTCAGGCAGAGGTCATGTATGATCTTTGTTAGACCCGTAGCCGTTATTTTATTAGCTTAAAGAAGTACTTCATGTTACATGAAGACGTGTTTTATCTTCCTTATAGTTATTTTGCAGAAAACATTTTTTTCTCCTCTTATAGTATGGCAATTAAAGAAAACTTCTAGCTGTCTCTTAGTGTGTTTGTGAGAGCAAGTTTACCAGCAAAGCAAAAATAGCTTTTTAGCTATTTTAGCTCACCAATAGGGGTAAAATAGCCCCACAGCAGAGTAGTTAAACACAAAGGCAAAATGTATTTTTGAATAGTGCTTCGGCACTTTTAGCTATCAACTGTTCACCAGGTATGGAATTTTGTATCAATATTTTCTCTCTCCTCTCTCTGTCCCTCTCTCTTCCTCTTTCTTTTTTTTTAAAAAAACTGTACTTTGGGGAACTGTTGGAGAAAGAAAGAAAATATATTTTAATAGAGGATAGGTTAAATAGATAGTATTGGTGTAGTGTTGAAAGAAATATGAGTAGGTAAAATAAAAAATGTGCACTGTTGACAAGTTTTTTTACCTAATTACTGATAAACTTGCTCCGAGTGTGTATGCGTTCGTACATTTAACTTTCTCATCATAGAGATGGTTTTACTCCTCGATATGAACTTTCTGCTTCTTTGACTCCTGATCTCTCTTTTTATGCTGTGATGCTGTTTCGTACAGATTGTTGGACCTCAACTCCACATGTTCAGCAATGGTATGTGTGTCACTTTTAACATCCTACACGGTTGTTATGAGCCTAAGACTGGGGTGAAGAGTTTGGAGGTTCATGTTTTGTACATATTGTTCCCTATGCAGGCTTCGAGATCACAACATGACTGGTAAAGATGCATATCAGTATTTTGTACTCAGAGCTCAACAAATAGCCATATCAAAGAACTGGACCCCTGTCAATTGGTAGGTTGTGATCTTATACCACAATTTTGTTTGTAGGAAATATAAAGTAAAAAGAGTTAACCCCTCAAACTATGGCTCAGAGACACTTAACCTCCTCTAACTATTATTTTTGGCACTTAACCCCTCTAACTAATGGAAACCCTTCTTCCGTTTGCATTTTGTTAAGAATTGGATGGTAAATGTCATGTGCAAGTCACATGCCCTCCCATTTGAAAATTATAAGACTATATTACCCTTTCTCTTATACACGCCTGTCTCTCCCCTCATTTCACCATCCAAATCCTCCCTCTCCTTCTCTCCCAAAACCCAGATTTCACCACGAAGCCGTCGACCACTACCACCACGCCGGGAAACCAGATTTCACGCCACCACCACCACTGAACACCGGAAACCACCACAAAACACCAGCAACGTCGATTTTCATCTTCACCAGAGCTTCCCCCCCCCCCCCCCCCCCACACACACACACACACACTTCTCTGTGTGTGACTCTCTCTCTTCTAGATCTGGCGATGGCTAGAAACGGCAAGAGACAGTTGGCGACGGGGAGATTCTATGCTGGAGTCAGTCTTGAATGCAACCAGTCCACCAGCGAGTCAGTTTCTCTCCGTCCCCTTCTATTCCGGCCATATCGGTCATTTTTCTGTGTAGCAATTGTGTTTAGTTGTTAAGAAAGTAGATCTGGAGATCATTATACTCTGGTTTCCACAGAGCTATGGAGATCGGTGGCGAGAGTAACACCTGGGAAAGAATTTTAGGGCACCCACAGATTGGAGGGAATTTTCCACCCAATTTGGACACCCGCAGATTTTAGGACACTCCTTTTTAGCTTCAAATCGAGATTTAGGGTTAGGGAAAGAAATGGGTTTTCGGCCTTTGCAGATGCGTGTTTTCGTGAAGGGCAAAATGGTAACTTAAGGCCTCTCCGTTACGGAAGTTAGCCGGGTAAAGGTTTCCATTAGTTAGAGGGGGTTAAGTGCCAAAAATAATAGTTWGAGGGAGTTAAGTGTCTCCGAGTCATATTTTGAGGGGGTTAACTGTAATTTACCAACCACTGGCTTGAATTTTATTTAAGAAAAATTGTCCTTTCTCACTTGTTCTGGCATGGATTTTGTTAGGTTGGGAAAGTTTTGCAGGCCAAGTAAAAGTTATGCTAAGCCATGATGAATTGTTAGATTAAAGAACTCTTCAATAGTCCTATAACTATTGACATGTTAATTGAAGGACTAATCGTTAGACTATTAGAAATGTGATTTGTAGTGACATTGATCATTAAAACGCTTGACAACGGTTTTTCTGGCAATGAAGAGTGCCATCAATACTAAACAAAAAGGATTTTATGGACTACTAGCATAAGAGATCCACTGATCCACCAATGCTAATTACTAAGAGTACTAAACTACGAGAGCTCCATAACTATAAGACAAAATCTGCTCCAAACATGCTGTACAAACAAAAGGACTGTATGTAGTAATCAAAGTGCGACAAAGTATTATATTCCTTCATAATATCGCTAAGTATTATATAAGCCTAAAAAACCATTTATATTCAATTTAACTACCGTAAGACGGTAAGAATAAAACTCATAAACTTATGGATTCTAGAGAAAGCAGCAGTGCTTGTTTTCCTTGATGATATATATTTTGGAAGTGTGGAGACTGAGCTTGGCAGCAAAAGTAAAAAAAGCCAGGAATCTGAGATGGCTGGAATCTCCATACAGTTCTCCAGCTGGTGTAAAAAAGAGAGAATTAGTGAGGATCTAGAGCCCATCTTTGGGCAGCCGTAGCTACTGCAATGAAAGAGCAATGAAGCGGAATATAAAAAAACAACTAATCTGGTATCAATCTTGAGGTCAATCCTAACTTCCACAGCTTTAGCACTACAAGTGCCCAGGCCTTCGTGGTCATGCCGCATTGCCCCTTACTTCCCCGCGTGGAGGTTCCGAGTTCGAACCCCATGCAAGGCAATTGGGGTTATCCTTGTTTCCTTTCCCTTAGATGAGGCTAGAATAGGTTCTTCCTTTGTATATCCAGAACCTTCATAACACGGGTTTCGGGGTTTGAAGCGCTCTCTGGAATTATCTGAAAAGGTGAAATTTCTAGAAAAAAAAAAAAAAAAACCAGAAGCAGATTGACTTCCATTTTTATCGTTTTGATGAGAGAGGTTGGAGGTACCTGTGGAGGGAAATGCTGGAAAGCTTAAGATATAGAGAACAAATAACTAGCTTGGGCTACGACCCGATATTGAGAGGAAGATTCGAATCAAGAAGCTTTTGTTTCTAGCTTCCAAATGCACCTAAGGATGCAGGAAATCTGAATAAAAGGCTACAACATTTTTGAGACGCATGGTATGGGGTTCTCCACCAATGAAAAAAGGGAAAGGCTAAGGTCAGACCCAAACCAAATTGGACTAACAAAGAACTCAACACAATTTTTCTTACACTGATGATGTCCTGACATACATATGGCATACTCTGACAGTAATGATTTTCTAATCTCAGGGAGGAAACCTTCAATGCATTCCCAACAAAACTCAACCCGCGGACTGTGGTGCATAACTGGTAGGTTTCAGATTGAATTTTCCTATCCAGTTCTACATTTGTATCAGTCCAGAGGCATAAGCTGCAATGGTTCAACTTGTTAACAACGTTTATGCAGGTTGGGTGGGGGTGTTTGTCCAAAGGCCGTTGGACAAGGTTTCAGATGCATTTTCAGCAATCAAGGTTTTTGGTATCTTGACCACTTAGATGTCCAATGGGATGGTGTGTATAATGCTGAACCACTAGAAGGAATAAGTGATGTGTCCGAGCAACAACTTGTTCTTGGAGGAGAAGTGTGCATGTGGGGTGAGACAGCTGATCCCTCAGTCGTTCAGCAAACGATATGGCCTAGAGCTGCTGCGGCTGCAGGTATGCCAATTGTACTCCACCTATTGAACTAACTATTGGTGGAATTCAATTGCCTTGTTATGAGTAGCAGGTAGCACAAATGTTGTGGGTTTGAGGTCTTTTTTAGGCCCCGTTCGGTGGTACAGTGGCTTCTATTGAATTGCTTTTAGTTTAGGAGTTTTCTTTTAGATAAAAGAGGTGGTTGCAAGTTTATATCATGTTTGGTACTCTTTGATCCTGCACTTGGGAATCACTTTTAAGTCCTTTTTATGCTAAAACACTATAGTTGCCGCTTTTTCTGGAATGTGCTGCTAGGCAAAAACATCAACAGTCAAAACACTCAAACATGCTTTATAGATAGTGGCGGATCCAGAATTTTTGTTTAGTGATGACAAAAATATAGAGTTTTAATGACAATATTTTAGGTTGCAAAATTTATTGGGCTGGATTTATTTTGGTTTTCTTAGTTGAAATATTTAGTTACTCACAAATTTAATGGGATTTTCCTTTATTTTGTCTCCATACAAATGGTCCAGTATCAACAATACTACTCACAAATTGAATTATGCGTCAAGAAATATTTTTATAGCGTATTTTTTGAACCCTCTCAAATGATTTTAGAGCTGCCCATGCCTTGTCATGATTCTTTGTGATATCCTGTTTGCAGGTTTAACCAATAGTGGATATGCAAATCTATTTCCATTCTTTTCCTTGCTTTATTGGAGTTTCTCTGTGTTTCTTTATTTTAGTTAGGCCTTTTCTTTATCCTTTTTCCTTTCGGGGGTCCTGGAGCATGCTCATTAGTAATTATACTGTTTCTACTGTAGAGCGTTTGTGGAGCAAAAGGGAGGCCATAGCTACAAGGAATATTAATATCACTGCGTTACCTAGGCTGGAATATTTCAGATGTCTATTGACTAGGCGCGGGGTTCCAGCTGCTCCTGTTACAAATTTTTATGCTCGAAGTCCTCCAATTGGCCCAGGATCATGTTATGAGCAATAGTTCTGTTGGCCAGTTAGGTAATTCTTCAAACATTCTGTACTAGTTATCGGATTTTCAGCAGCCAAATATCTCTGTTGCTTCAGTGCAATATCCCTGTGAGATCGTTATGGTTTAAAAAAAAAAATTTAATGAGATCGTTGCTGCTTTCATGACTGTGTATCTAAACCGCTTTCTGCAAGTTGGAGAAAACTTTGTTGTTGTGGAATGGAATATTAAAGTCCTGTCCTGCATTTGTTTCAGTGTGTACCTACTTCTAAGCCAATCCATATGAAAGCAAATCTATGATTTGTGCCTACCTAAAATGGAGTTTCTGTACTTGCCAATCAAATCATCTTTGTTACTATTATGCTGATAATACTCCCTCCGCCCGCTTTTGTTTGTTCTCCAGGGACAAGTTACATTTTCGTTGACAACAAAATATACTACTATTTCCATCGATAGTTTCTTGAATTCTTTTACACCTTTTAAAAGATTTAATAGAGCTATTTTGCCTAAAATTATCTAGAGTGAGCTGCTTTTTCTTGAAAATTGTTGGATGAACATTACCTAAAATTATCTAGGGAAGAGAGCTGCTTTTTCTTGAAAATTGTTGGATGTACATTACCTAAAACTATCTAGGGAAGTGTATTTTTTGTCCCTGATAATGCACGTTCTTTCAAGAGGACAAACAATAGAAGACGGAGGGAGTATATTGTTTGCAGAGACTATATTATCTTGCGGAGACTAGGGGAAGAATTGAGCWTACTTGGAACTTAGAAGGGGAGGTTTTCCTGCAAAATGCCGCAGGAAAACAATCCGAAACCTTGACAAAAATAAAAGGAACCAACTTGTCAAATAAGATGAAGAAAACTACTTTTGGCATTAGTCATAGGCTTTAGTATTTTATGCAATACTTTTTTCTTGAATTCATCCCATTCTCATTGTTTAAAGGCTTGCTGGCTGCGTATGTGTGTTTATGGGTTATTTATGTTTCTTTAACGGCTTGTTTGTTTGCGGCTAAACATTTTGTGGGATCAAGGGGATATAATAAGAGGGAATAAAGAGTTGGATATGATTGAAAGGAGATTATTTTAGGATACTTATCAAAAAATAAAAGAAAGGAGATTATTTTAGGATGGGAATTAAAAGTTACAGTACTACTCGGTTTGGTTTGGTTTGCAGTTGATATGAGGATATGAGGGCTGGATAAAGTACAATGGTGTAAAAATTTTATTTTGCCCCCAAACGAACAAACAAACTCTCTCCCGACAAACAACTTTCTAGATACCAATGAGTTCTTATAATTTGTGAAAAAAGTTTGAATTTTTTMTTGAAAAAATTATGTTATTTTTAAGAGATCGTGTCTGGACAAACATTATAGGACGGGGGAGTATTAAATTACAAAACACTAGAAAACTAAGCAAGAAATTTTTTATGATAAACAACACTACCGACCCCTTCATCAATGTCAGAACCGCCCTGGGTMGCAATCCACAACGACCTTTGATAAGTTGATAACTCTCTCAGTGCGATTATGGGAAAATTCAAGTCGATTGTCATCACTTCAGCAGTCCACGATTTTGTCACGAATTCAAAAACATCTATTTAGTGACATTAGTGTTTTCAAAAATGTGTTCCTCTGTAGAAAATTCACAAATAAAGATGGAGTAGGAGGTGAAGTTGACAAGGATAAAGAACTAAGAAGTGGAAAAAGAAACGATTATAAGACGACCCAAAGATTAAGAAGGGTCTCAGGAGTGTTTTGGTAAAGTAACAAGCCTAATTATATGTTTTGGGCACCCTTTTAGGGCTGTCTAAAATTTTTCCCCCTCCAAGGAAATATGTATATCAAGGGATATCATATCCGGACAAAAAGAAACACACAAATATCGGATATTCTCCATTCGGATTTCTATATCCGACGTCCAAAATTTGCCTCTCGTATACGGCTGCCAAATAGGCCGTAAACATAAGGTCCTACCACTAAGTTTACAATTTCAGTCCAAGGTTGAGAAACCACTGCTAGTGTAGTTGGTTGTCTCATTTCCCCCCTCAGTGGAGGCCTTGGTTCAAGCCCCAGGAGGGGCGGGCTTTGGGAGGGCAGGGCTATGGATAGCCTCCGGACCACTTGTGTTAACTCTAACACCCCATTAACCCCCGCTAATGTATACAATATTGGCAAAAATAAAAAATAAAATTCAGTCCAAGTTCTTTGCTTGATTTGAATGACTTGGAACAACATCTAGGTCATCAACTTCATGATTGCTTATATGACCAGACTAGAGGTGTAAATTTGGCCCAGTGGCTTGAAGCCCGTTGGAATTTATCTTGGGCCAGGCCCAATGTTAGCCAAGGCCTAGGTCCTACCCGACCCCTATGAGTAGGGCTTGGGCTAGAGGTTTTGAGCCCGGCCCGACCCGTTGGACTACCCGATTGCCCGGCCCTAAGCCCGAATATTTTAGCCCCCAAAAAAGCCCGATATTGCAATTAATTACTAACTCAAAATATACTACAAGTTTTTAGTTTTTTTTTTCTCAACTCTCTCTCTCTCTCTCTCTTCATTTTTTACGGTCTCAATTTTAAATGTGTCATTCCTAAAGCATTTCAAAAWTTTTTTTGAAGCTTTCAAGTTCAAGCTTCCCAAAACTTCAAGTTTCTCTCAAACAGCAAAGTGCAATAATGCAAGAGCTAATGTAGAGACCCGTATAATTTTAATTATTGAAATGTTTATTAAATGCCTAATTGGAAAAGTATGGTTTATGTGGTGGTTATTTGAATTGTGGTTTGAAGTGAAAGAATAGAAATTTGAGGGAGTGTGTGTGTGATTTAAAGATATAGGGGTATATATAGTGGGGGTGTGTGTAGGAGATTATATTTTCTCCTATTCTCTCTCTACCGTCCCTCTCTCCCTCTCTACCGATTCTCTCTCTCTCTCTTTTGCTCTCTCACTCAAAACCTCACTCCATCTCTCCAAAACCTCAAGGATCAACCTCCATTCAACCTTCCAATCGCGTTCTTGAGCTCGAAATTCGTTGGGTCAAGCTTGGAGGGAAGCTTTCTTCGATTTTGAACTTCGTGGAGGCTAGGGCTCGTTCAAATCATTTGGATCTTGGTCATTGTTGCGAGGTAGGGACTTCTTTGCTTCTTTTATGTGTTTATATGTTGATTAGATGTAGAAATCAAGCCTTGATCATCCTCCTTTGCTCTTTTGAAACCTGTCAAAAATCTACAGAAATCACCCAAAAACACGCAGGGCGATCCCTAGTCATGGGGGATCGATCCCCCATTATTTTCTCTGGACCAGCGGCTGCTGGGATCGATCCCTGGTCATGGGGGGATCGATCCCCCTCCTTTCTGGACAGTATTTTGCTGTTTTGTGTTTCCTTCAATCGTATTGAACCCCGATCACTTCTAAACCCTTTTGGACACCTTCTAACCTATTTCAAGCATGTTCAATTGACTTTCTGTGATTAATTGGTGTTATCCTTATTCCGTTGGTCTTCCGTTAGTGAGGAACGAATAAGAGTTTACTTGATTAAAACCTCGTTGAAATACAACTTATTGATTGGTTGATTACTTGGGAATGTTGTGGCACATTTGTAGCATTGTTGACGTATCGTATGATGTTTTTATGTAAGAATGTGATCATGGGGAGGTCTTAGCTTGCATATCGAATACGAAAATAGGTGTGTGAGTCGGAAGTTGGGATAGGGAGTCTCGTAATGCAAGGGGTGGTAATACGGAGACCCAAGTTGTTAGGGTTCACTGTAACGCAAGGGATGGTAATACGGTAACTCTCGAGGTGTTATACTGTAACGCAAGGGGTGAAAATACAGACGACGGAGGTTTGTGATAGAGGGTCGTATCGTAATCGTTAGAATTGCTAGTAAACTTGGGAACTACATGGTTAGTGGTGATAAAGGCATGCTTTAGATTGAATCAAATGAATGTTGGCGCACTCTTAAGTTGATTGCTATCCATTGGTTGAACTATATCTACTTGCCTTCATTCTTTACACTTGTCATTATATGAGCACATAGAATTGGTAAAAGATTTTCCTACTGGGCTAGTGTAGCTCAACCTATTACTATTTTCAGGTTCAAATGCTAGACAATAGCTTGCATGCATCGTGTGCTTGGATGTTGAAGACTTTTGGAAGCTAACACCATTTAGTTACATAATCATCTTTGTAATGACTTTCTTTTGATAAAGATGCATTTGTAACTAATTCCTTAGATTTCCTTTTGACTRAATCGTTTGTAACTTAAGAACTTATTCGTACCTGTACTTAAGCTTACTTTGGGTCGGAGTGCCAATTTTGTATATCCTTAAATTTGGGGACTTGGTTTGTGAGTTAAACAGTTGAGAACTCTTTTGGGTATTACATATGTTATGCGACGCTCTTTTATTGAAATGAATTATTTATTTATATTGAAAATCGAGGGTGTGACAGCTAACTTTTGTTTTTCACATTGTAGGGGTTCGATTAATCGGGATCTTRACCGTGGCTCTGGCTAGGTTTCCTCCTCCGCAGCTCCGCGCCTCCGCCGCTGGACCTGCAACAAGTCACAAGGGCTTATGTTGCCCAGTGACCCTCCGATAATCAAGTTAGATCTCAGGGGGAGTGTTTAGGTCTAGGGTTAGGTTAGGGTAGAGTGGCRTACCTCTTTTAGGTGAGTATCCCTTTGTATTTATAGACCTAGGTTTACTTGGCCTCCAAGCTGGCGTGTAGGGGGCACGCTTAGGTAACCGCCTCGGGTGACGTCACATATGACGAAAGGAATGAAACGGTTACGGAGCACATGGATCTGATCCAATGATTGCACCTGCTACATGAGGGGCATGACCCTCATGGGTCCCACTTAGCATAATTGCTTTCTCCTGAACATCTCTAGAAGTACCGGAGCAGGCACAAAGCTGATGAAAACTCCGAAGCACCGGAGAGCCGGTTCTGAACATACAACCGAACGGGATACAGAAGGGGACCTGCTATCCAGCTATGGATCGAACCCTTCTCAGACGTTGGTTCACAACTTACAGCCAGGTTACCGAGTCGGTAACCGAGGCCACTACAATAGCCCCTYAACGCTCTAGAGCACCACCATTCGGCTCTGGGGGGTTGATTCCTTTTGTGAGCCGACGTATTCGAGTCTTCAATGAATGCAGTACCGAAGATCGGAGCGGCCTCGGTGGCGACTGAGCGGGTAGCCCCAGCCCTTAGGAGCCACGTGTTGATCATCGCCGAAGTGGATGACATCATGCGTCGTCTCGGYACGTGAAATGGATTGGTACGAAACGTCCCCTCGGGGACACGTGTCAACGCGTGATTGGCTCGGTGGATGGCGCATCTGACCTCAGTTCTGACCTTTGGCTGCTGACCGTCAGATGGGGACACGTGTCATGGATCCAACGGCTCGGTGCACGACGCTTCGTTTCCCGCGCGACCCCTCGTACGTTCCATTATAAATGTAGGGCGATAAGAGAGAGAAAGTCGCCTAACTCTTCCGACGACGTCGAACCGCTGCCGGTCTCTTTTGCCAAACTTAGACCGTGATTTCGAGCGTTTTGGTAGAGAATCTTCACGCAAAACTCAAGTATGTTGATCTCCACTTGTTATTCTTCAAGTTTTGTTGGTTTTTTCGAGCTTTTTCACTGTCTTTGACACGCATTGAGGCGGAGACGACACCMRCCGCCGTCTGGTTCGCGGCAGCGCTGGCGTCTATTGCTGTCGTTCATGTTCTTCCCGAGGCCCAAACTCATCCCGAGCCCTATCTTCAACCCGATACCGTAGGAGTGTC
>QEFC01004173.1:25510-37143 GCA_009746105.1 Rhododendron williamsianum | reverse complement strand
CATTTGACTACGATTTGGTTACAGTTTTGAACCACGGTTTGTTCCATCTTTGCGATATCATACTTACAAACCATTTATACCTCTAAAAAATCGCATGAAATACTCAAAACAAAACCCTCTTTTAATTAAAAGTCACCATAACTTACAAAAACTCAACATGCGTCCTCAATCACTGGGTATGTTTTTAAAGAGTCTTCTGCTAAAGTTAATGTAACCATATAAATTCAGGGGCGGAGCCAAGAATTTTGATTAGTGGGGTCGAAAATTATATTAATATGCAATATATTTTTTCTATGCACTAGTCCAAAAATAACTAAATTAAGAGGTTACTAATAATCCAATTTTGCCTCATAATTGATCCCAATAGACTTATAATATTTGTAAAACAATGCATGATAGTCTCATTTGTAACACTATCAACTCTCGAAAAGAAGAGAATGCTTGGGATTTTTATGCATTTGAAGTAAGTTGAGAAATGGATCAAAAAAAAAAAAATGTAAGTTGAGAAAATTTAGAGATTTTTATGGGGTCAAAATAGCAAAATTTGGTTACAAATATCAAATTTTCTTGTGGAAAAATAAAATGAGTGGGGTCACTTGACCCACTTGTCCCTTAGTGCCTTCGCCCATGACCATATTTGTGTTGGGTCTTCAAATATGGGAAAATTCAGGTCCCCATGTTGATGCTCCCATACAGAGCATGGTTGGAGCATGTTTGGCTCTAAAAAGTTTTACTGGAAGTTCTTGAAAGAAAAGTCTATCTACATGGAAATAACAAGAAAAGTGAATTTATGCGTACCTTTAAGATGCTTTGCAGCATTTTTAAGAGGCATTTCCTTGGTCTGTAGATCTCTTCCAAAGAAATTGCAATTCTAACTCCACCAGTTTCCTTGTTTCTTCTCTCGCCTCTTGGAGTCATTTCCTTCCTTTTCTCTTTTCCCAAATACCTGGAATTGAGCTGACCCTCTTCCATTTCACTTTGCCCTGTTCCCCCACTCTCGATTCCAACTACCTCAACTTCAAAATTGCCAAAATCCTCATCTAGGCTCTCTTGTTGAGCTGTCGGTGAAAACGGCGGAGGCATAATTTCTTTTACAATGACACTAGTGATTTTCTCAACAGGAGCCGCCAAGGCCTGATCAGAAGGCAAAGTATCAGAATTCGATTCTAGGATTCCTTCTGGTTCAACAAGAGCTGGAGTTTCGGTGGGGTGAGATTGAGTGAAAAGCTTGCGAGGTGGCCATCTGGGGATACCATACTCCCGACAAGCATACTTCAGTGAAGATTGGCTAACTACAATTAATAAGGAAGAATTAAAAGCTCAATATTTTTCCTACCAAATCAACTCCAACCCACATTTCCAATTTCAATGTCGACAAAATAATGTTTGAGTAAAAAAAAAAATATTTGCATTCAGAGCATATCACCCTTCACATTCACCTACCACAATTCTTAATTCTTATGTCGTAGGGTTTGTATGCACTTCGTTCCTTCTTCTTTTTCTGGTATATTTTTGAGTTTGTCTCCAAATATAACTTGTAAAATTGAGGTCTTCAATTGCGAGCGGGACAGAGCATGATAGAAACTAAAAGCGTTTATTTTACAAGGTAAATTTACAGCATAATATATATGAATGTAATGCATACGTTTATCTATAATTTAATTTTCAATTTTTGGGAAAAATATTATTTGTTGATTAATGAAAAACTATATGTTGTAAAGCGATTGAACTTCGAATTCACGAATGACCCTATGAAGAATAATTTCTAGAGTCGCCACTACAAGCGACGAATGTTTTGTATTTTTTTGTTTAATGCGAAAAAATTATATTATTTAGATCATGAATGCTTGAAAATATACTGTGTGAAGCTAGAAAATATTTTGAAATTTGAAGGGTCTTTTGATAATTTCATTATGCGGACATAAGTAATACTTTTACTACTAAACAAGAAGAGTGATATTTTAATGATGCTTTTGAAATCTCATAATGTTTGTGTTTTTGGAGAATAGTGATATTTAAGTGATTCTTTTAAAACCTGGTATTGCTCTACTATTTTTTAAAGTATTTTGTATTATTTTTTGAAAGGTAATTTATCTACTCAATCTATATTTTGTTTGTAAAAGTTCATAAAGAGCCTCAATTTTTATTTTTGCTTTAGAGCACCAAAAAGTTAGGCTGGCCATGAGTTCAAAAATGACTAAGATCATGAGTTCGGTTCTTGAAAATAGTCTCCCTGCTTGTAGAAGTGGTATATCAACATTTTCCTAAGTCCTAAACATGTAGGAGTTTGGAGCACTTTGTACGCCTTTCTAACCTATCTAGTTGGGGAAAAAAACAAGAACAAAATTGAGGTTCTCATTTCCTGGAGGATTGTATGTATGCATACCTCCATGATGATTTGCAGCTTCTTTAAGACTCATTCCCTTGGTTTGTAAGATATCCTCTAGAGGAATGGCTATTCTAACTCCATTTGTTTTCTTACTTCTTCTCTCTCCTCTTGGGTTCTTTTCCCTTGTTTTCTTTTTTCCCAAACACCCGGAATCCAACCGAGCCTGATCTGCCACTATACAATCCCCTGTTCCCTCACTACCAGTTCCATCTGCCTCAACTGGGTTCAATTCTTGTGCTGTAAGTGGCAACTGCTGCGGTAGTTTTGATCTGTTTTCATTTTCAAAGAGTCCAGAAAAAGTAGTAAGATCCTTCCATCCACTCCATCTTCCTACCACCTCATAAGCTGAGATGGCGTCGTCCACGGTTGTGAAGCTGCCAGTGTTGAGGTGACTACACCTGCAACGAATCTCGGCCACCCATTGGCCGTCATTTCCCAGCCACACTCTAAAGGAGACCTTGGCCTGACGAATAAGCAATATTGTTTCTTGAGTCATAGGCGAGCCTTGACCGTCTCTGTATTCCAACCCGTTGATCGTGAAAACTCCCCCTCCTAAGATCACATCTAACTCACCGCCCCTGCTCTGAATTAGTTGCTGCACCACACCCACTTGTTCGTAGACCGGCTGGCCAACGATGGCCTCGTCGTGTTGTTCCCACCCGTTGATCCGCCTTAATGTTACTTCTCTCTCATCGTAGTCCGCATCCAGTATGTTAACCAGCAACGACTCGGGCAACACGCCCGCCGCCCTTGCTAGTTGTTCCAAATCACCGAACTTGTTTTCCACGCAAGACTTAAAGCCGTGGAACAGCAGTCCAAGGATGTCCTTGCCGTCCTCCCCGTTGATCACATGCAACGCACCGCTCTTGTCCTCAAGTATGTGCTGATAAGACCACAAGCTTATGTCCTCCTGTTCACTAGAAACGAAAAAAACACTTGGCATCGGCCGATACAGAGGGAAATTTGTGGGCGACGGAGGGAAATAGAAACATGTGGTCATCTCCATGGATTCCTCAAAACCCATATTCGATTCTTCAAAGCCCTGATTGTTCATCGTCATAATTCGCCCTCCTCTTGGCCTCCAATCTGACGCCTCGCTCCAGTTCTTACGTAGCTGCTGCTGCTGCTGCAACAACACCGAGTCTCCGGCCAAGTACGGTTCCGGGTTGACGATGTCGTGGTGCTCTTGATTTTGTGGCGGATCGTCCATGGATTGGTTAGACCCTTGATACTGCATGATCATTGAATTGGACGAGGGTAGAAAAGGCCGTGGCAGCGACAACCTAGGGGAAAGTATGGGCGAGTTTAAGCAGAAATCTTCAGTAGCCATGTCCGACTCTACACTGTTCGTAGGCGCGGCCATTGACACACAGTTACCGAATTCAATCAATGGGAAAAACACACACGAGATTGACAGAATACTTCGCGTAAAATCAAAAGATGAAACAAGATATTAGAAGAAAAGAAGAAGAAAAGAAGCAGCAAAATTTGGCGATGCAGATCCTAATTCGGTACAAAACAAATTCTTTGAATATCTGGGTTTGAATCCTAAGATCAATGGATGGATGGAGAGACAGAGATGATGACAGGGCGAGAAAGCGGGAGCAACTTTGATGAGGAAATGTATGAGAGACTCCAAACGAATGAGATCCACATACATACATCTGCAGCAAATGAGACACACTGGCAAATGACATGACCATGACAGCATTAATTTCTCCTCGTATATTCAGTGGTACCATATGATCACGGGGCGTGGCTTACGTGAATCAAGAATCATTTATGTAGCACATTAGTCACGTAAAAACCATGTTTGATCACATGCCGTCTGATATGCTTTCAGAATACATCTATATTGCGGAAAATGTGTTCCAATCTAGGTTATCGAACTTCACTTTTCAATTTTTTTCAATATACAATGTGTTCCAATAGCATATCAAACAGCATATGAAATATACAGTGCCCAGTCTTCTAAAGGTTCCTTTCCGTTCCACTTTCTTTATTTGCTTTAATACGTTTTGCATTGCTCGGTTTCTGGGTAAACTTAATTTGAATTTCGATGTGCACATTCTATAGGTGTACAATTAATAGACCACAGTCCCTTTCTCCCTTTACTTTCCCTACACCTGTTCACATTTCTTTTATTTTTTTACTTTCCCTGAGGAAGGAAAAGTCAAAAGTGGTTCGGTACGTCTCATGATGTGTTTGCATTCTGTTTTTTGGATATTCATATTTTGTCAGACATTTAACTTGCACCCTCGTTGCGTGCCCAACCAACTACCACCCTTGAAAGGTATCTTCCTCACACTCTTTGTTTTGGATTTTGGCTGCATCTGTTATGAATTGCTCTCTTTTCTGTCACTTGATACTCCATATATACTTGCTCTCTTTTCTGTCTGTTGGCTAGCTCGTTATGCTTCCAGAGGATGCCCAATAATTGACTTGAAGTTGAAACGTACTCTTAGCCTCAACTTTGAAATTTCTTGAGTGTTGTTAATCCTTGTCGGGCCCGTTCACATGCAGTAACTCGACTTTAAATAAGGAAATTGATATTCGCGCTCCCAAATTATTTATGGCGCTCATTTTTGTTCATGTAACTTCACGTTATAAGTGGAGCGCTATCAGTAATTTTGGGAGTGCGAATATTAATTTCCTTAAATAAACCTTGCCTACAGAATGGCAAAAGACTGGTCTTCTGGAGTAACTTCTTACGCGAGTGTGCGTAAGTTTATCTAAGCGCCTTGAGTAAACAAAAAATAAAAGATGGGAAATGATTTTGCCACTCCCTTTTTTGTTAACGACACTCCCCTGCAAGTGTATTTTTGGTACAAAAATACACTTGCAGGAGAGTGTCATTAACAAAAAAAGGAATGACAAAATCAACAGCCTAAAAGATACCCAACTTACTCTTATACGTCCAATTTTTCAACAAAGTTGGAGAGAAAAAGTCTGACTAGTGGGGTCATGTACCACCACCACTACTGTCCTGTTATCACAAAATCATGCCTCTTATTAGTGGGATCGGATCCGATCAATTTGGCTACCGATCAGTTCAGTCAAGTTGGTGCATCCGGGCCGTGTTAAAGTGTGTTTGTCAGACCGTTTTTCTATCATCTCTCCTAAAACCAATTGGTGTTAGGGAGGATTTCAATTGGGGCACTCCAAACACAACAATTTTGGACGGCCTAGATTTAAAGATGATTTTTTTTGTGTTTTTTTAAACACCCTTTTAAATCTGGGCCATCCGACCAAAAGTATTTTGGACGGCCCAGATGCACCAAATTGACCAAACTCGTCGGCAGCAAATTGAGAGGATAGGATCCGCCCCGGCTTAATGTCAATTTTACCTCCTAAACTGGTGTCATTTTGTTTATCACGTCCCTCAGCTATGAATTTCATCTATATGTATGCGATTTCAGTATATGTGGTCCAATTACACACCATGCACCGTCAAAATCAGTATTGTTGGAAACCTCAATTGATGGGTAAAATTGACATTTCATATGCTTGACAACCTAACCCTGAATTTCTTACTTATCATATAAAATGGCCTTTAAAGGATGTTCCTAATGTTTGCTAATTAAAGGACTATTGTCGTATAATAATGCAGTATTTCCCCTCAAACTAGGTAATGGTTTTAACTAGTCCATGGGAGCACATGTACATGCTCCTGAATAGCATAGCATACTCTTTTTATTTGAAATTCGACCCTAGCTTATTTGGATACTTTAGAGCATCTGCATCAAACTCACTAAATTTTGGACCAAATTAATTCTCAAAAACCATTTTTTCACTTTAGCTAGTCACAGAATCAGACTTTCTTTTCTAACTGCACTATATTAAACTATTCATTTATTCTATTTCTACTTTTTGAAATTATTTCTGTTTGGACAAGAAAACCTTCATTTTTTTTTTGCAGGACCCATTTTGGGTCCTACAAAGATGATTCAAACCGCAAGTCATTCTTAAAATATTTTGTTATGGGTTCTTTAAGAAAATTAGCTAAATCCAATATTGATAGGGTTGTTTCAAAATTCGTAGAGTGTTTCAGAATTCGTAAGATACCCTACAAATTTTGAAACAATACTTACTGGTATTGGATTGAGAATTTTTTTTTCAAGAACCCATAAAAAGTATTTTAAGAATGACTTACTATTTGAATCATTTTTGTAAGGCCCATATTGTATCCCGTAAAAATGAAAAAATATCAATTTTTTGTCTGGTACCAGACTCTATCTTCTCAAGAAATGGGTTAAGGTCATGGCTAAAACAATAAACTATTGAATAAAGGGTGAATAGTGCCTCGTGGGATGGGGCGATGAACTGTAGCAATGTTACCCAATCTTTAGAATAACGAGCAAACAACCCAGTCTGATGCAGCTCCACTTTTTTGGTTTTGCTCGTTACTTTAGTTTTAAAGGTAGAGTCGCAATACTTATGTGAACGCTCTTAGGTCTAATTTTGGAGAGGCCATTGGAGATGCTCTTACCTAGCTAGACAACGTACCAGTCAGTCCCAGCGTGCAAGGAAACGAAGGAAATTACCCGTGCTTTCCCTATAGGCTGGTGGGCAGTGTTTTTCCTAGCATCTCCTATGCAAGTCACCCAAAATAGAGACCCAACCCAAATCTCTTTTTAATTTTCATCTTTATTTAATTTTTAAAAAAAATGCATACAGAAACTTTCACGGTTTATTGTCACTCCAATCACAAATCTCCATTTTCATATCTCATAACATATCCATACATCTTATCACCCATGTTCCTTGTCCATCAAAAATCTTACCCGTCCGACAAACGGCCCCTTATAGCAACCCTTTTATTGATAGGTTTGGTGTGAAAAGAATTGAGGATTCACACCAATTTTTTACTACTCCTACTATGCGACTACTTTTCAAAAGCCAAGTGGGAGGATGTGATCGTGATGTTTCCTAAAGCGAAGTGCGAGGTTGTTTCCTTGCCTCTCTAGCCTTCTTTGATTCTTCATTCACAATTAGTTTGGGTTTTTGAACTTCCCCAAAGGATCAAAAGATTCAAAAAAACACAACCCTAGGAGATAGTTGAAATTTTTAGTATAGAATGAGGTTTTTGTTAAAGGTTTGTTTCTGGTAGTATGAGTTTTTGTGTTTTGTTTACCTTTTTGTTATTAGGTTGTGGTCTTGTGTGCTTTCCCTCTTGAACAAGGTTGAAAATACTTAGAGGTGGCAATCTCAACTCATATTTTTATAACCCGCCCAATCCGTCCACTTATAACCCAACCCAACCCGCCCATATTATATAATGGGTTGATATGGGTTGAACCCATATAAACCCATATTTCAATGGGTTTAGACGGGTTAAAAATGGGTTCAATATGGGTTGATATTAAAAGACCCAAATAAAATCTAAAATTCCCGTGTGTCGGCTTTTCTATTCCTCCCGGCTCTCGTTCTTTTACTCCCAGTAAACGAATTTTCAAAAACAAAAAATAGAAAATGGGGTCCACATGGATCCCATTTACCAGCCAAACCTTTTATTGTTTTTCAAACGGAATGGAACCAACCAAACCTTTACAAATTACACAGACGCGCACACACAGATTCAATTATTCTCTTCGCATTCCCTAATGAAAGACAATAAAATTTTACATTTTGTAAATTTTACGTCAAATTTTTGCGATTTTTTTATTTGTCTTGTTGAGAGGAAACGAAAAATAAAAAGTTATGACCAAAATTCAGAATTTATTTTAAATGACGACAAAAATAAGTCAAAAATTCTCTCTCTCTCCCACACACACACAAAGATGCAAAAAATCAGCGCCGAGTGGGTATCACGTGGCGTCCGTTCGGCGCATTTGAGCCGTCCATTGCATTTTTGGACGGGTCAAATTTAGAGAGAGAAAGTATTGGAGTGAGAGGAGAGAGAGGATTTCAATCCGAACCGTCTAAAAGTGTATTAGACAATTCGGTACCCACCCGGCACCAAAAAATCTTTAATTTCACACGCCACACACTAAACTGATTCAACAGTTTAAAATAAAATAAAATAAATGCATAATCCGGTGGGCGACTTAAAATAAAATTAATGCATAATCCGGGTGGTTTTGAACAAAGACGTGGGTGGATTCCTTTGTTTTGTAACCATCGAACAGATCCGTATTAACTTCCGGATTATATCAACTTCTACGACTACAAATAAAATACACAAACTCACCCACAATATATGTGGGCCCTACACACATTGCACGCTTCTAATGCGTATGGGTTCCACGATTTTTGTGCGTGGATTTGTGTATTTGTTTGTGATTCTAAAATGATTGTCATCAAAATTCAAGGGATTGAGTACTTATTCCATGGTCTCGTACATGGTGCGGGTCAAGGAGACGAGTTGATTTTGAGTAGTATTTGAAAGGAGGGGAAATGGGGACCCGGGAAAAAAAAAAAAAAAAAGGAAAACGGGTCGGGTCGGGTCGGGCGGGTGGGTTTGGGTTTGAGTTGACCCATATTTGACCCGACCCGTTTCAACCCGTTTACTATTTGACCCATATTTGACCCATGACCCGTTTCAACCCGCCCAAACCCGCCCATTTGCCACCTCTAAAAATACTCGTACTCACATGACTTTTCAGTCACACATCAAGCCTTACGGTGAGATCCACAAATTATGTGAGCATGGAGAATTGTATTGATCGAAAGACAAAAGTATCCCTAGTACTGTTGTTCCCTCTCCCTTTCTCCATTACCATTCTTCGTCACAAACAAAGCTCAAAAAAATCTAAAACCCATAATCGGAGAACATAGCGTAAAACATACCATATGAAGCACTAAATTTTTATCCTATAGCAACAGCAACTCAAATACAAAGGTATTGGAGAATCTCTAAATGCACTTCTCTGGTGCAACAGATCTGGAGATCCAAACTTTGACTGTATAACCAAACACTTCTGAAGTAAAATGTTAAGAAGGGTAAATGCTTAAGTACCAAGATTAAAGTTGGTCAACGGCAAATTCATGAGCTACTTCGGCTTAAGAAAAAGCTCATGACAACAGGAGCCCAGCGGGGTAGAATTGGAGATACATTCCTCTAAATCATCATCCAAGCTATTAAAACCAAATCATCATCCTCATCTTTGTAACTGATGTTATAAGTTCCAGCCTCGAGTGGCAGCCTCTTTTTCACTTCTTGTTCCACCTCTACCTTTTGGAACAGTCGAGACAGCCGAAACGTTATTGCTGAACCTTCATACCTTGCCTTCAACTTCACACTTTTTGCATCAATAGTAGTTGAGACTTGATTAGAAGGCAGAAAAGTATCAGGATTCAATTGTGGGGTTTGCTCTTGATCAACAACAACCGCAGGAGATTCGTTGGGACGAGTTTGACTGATAAGCTCAGATCCTAATTGGGTCGGATCCTAATTGTTCGGGGTGTTTAGGATATTTTTTAATAAAAATTTATACGAACAAATCTGAGCCGGATGAAAAAAATGAACCAAACTAGTCCGGGGGACACTTGACAAAATCCGACTCCGATCCTAATTTTGGAATGAATGAAAGGAAAAGAAAGGAGAACTCGAATTCTTTGAAGAGAATAAATTCTATCCATCGCCGGTGTAAAACCCTACTTTTTCACCACCGCCTATTATGGGCCCCATCGAGTGTCTATTGTTGTGATCTGAACCGTTCATTTATTAAGACCCGCAATATAAAATTGCCGTGCAAAAAATCAGCTTGATCCACTACAAGAAAAATGAAAATTGGTGACGAAAAAGTGGCGACGAAATTTAATTTCGTCACTAAATGAGTATATTTGGGACGAAAAAATAAATTCGTCACTATTTTGACAACTTCCGAGACGAAATAATTTCGTCATCAATTATACTTGTTTAGCGACGAAAAAAATATTTTCGTCACCAAAGGTACCCATTTGGTGACAAAATATATTTTTCGTCACCGAAAGCTTAAAAAAGGTGACAAAATTATTTTTCGTCACCAAAGATAATCATTTGGTGACAAAAAATATATTTCGTCGCCAAATGTGACCAATTTAGTAACGAAATATTTTTTTCATGCTTAACTTTGGTGACAAAAAATAATTTCGTCACCATTTTAACGCTTTCAGCGACGAAAAATATATTTCGTCGTCAAATGGGTACCTTTTGTGACGAAATTTATGAATTGCGCTTTGTCATAAATGTATTTGGAATAACTCTTTACTAAAAATCCGATTGAGATAATTCAAATTGGGTTTGAACAATAACTCAATTGCCTACAACTTTCATGTTTATCAAAATTGCTAATTTTAATGTTTAAAGGTTCAAAATTACATTCGAAATATATTTTCATGTTAAACATATATGTTATATATTAGATATTTCAAATATTTACTGCAAATTGTGTGTGGTGCAGTTGGTCGGAGCTTGTGCGAAAAATTCAAAGGACTCGGGTTCGAAACCCAACAGGAGCAAGAAAGAAGGATTTTTTTTCCATGTGAAAACGTCTTTTGCAACGAAAAATTTCGTCACCGATTTCTTATATTGATGACGAAAATTTTCGTCACCGATGTAACCTATCGGTGACGAATTTTTTCGTCGCCAAAAAGCACAATAAGCGAGGAAATTTTTTTTGTCACCAATTATTCACTTTTTGGTGACGAAATATTTAGTCATCAAAAGGCACTATAGGTGACGAAAATTAGATTTCGTCACCAGGTAGGAATCCTCGACAACCTTAGTCGACAATTTTTTTTTCGTCACCTATATTATTTGTGACAAAAAATATGCAATTTGTGACGATTTTCATTCGTCACCCAATATAATTTTTCTTGTAGTGATCTGAAGTAGATAAATATATCAAATTTTGAATATTGGCTTATAAAATGGATGATCTAATTTCGGTCAATAGTAATAAAGATAAACTATCCATTTTACAAAGCAAAATTCAATTTTTGATACTCCTAACGATGTCCGATCAAGTTTATTTTTTACATGGATACACTACTATGTGTGGTCTACAAGATGAACGGTTTAAACAAATAATAAACACATGGAACTGGAGAACGCCGAAGAATGATTGAGAGAGAGAAACGCAACGTTTTTGAAAAATGCCTTTTGAAGCTTGGCTCACTTTATTAATCGACACTTGGAGAAAACTATACAAGCGAACAATAGTAAAATCCCCAGTTCGGAGTGGTCGGATGTAGAATCCTGTTACGTTACCATTCCGTTCTTCAGCAGCGCGGAGCGTACTGTTTTGACAGACTTTTGAAA
>QEFC01004173.1:4952-15145 GCA_009746105.1 Rhododendron williamsianum | reverse complement strand
ATAAAGTTCGGATTCGGATTGATAACGGATTTAATCCGATCCGAATCCGATCCGGATCCGAATCCGTTATCGGATTCGGATTATCGGATCGACGTTATCGGATTCGGATTCGGATCGGATTTTTCGGATCGGATCCGATCCATTGACAGGCCTAGTTCCTATACATAATGTATAAGAAAATATGGGCAACGATATACTGTGCAATAGGTGTGGAAGTGTTCCGGATTAAGGCATTTTCGTCAATATTTGTGGTAATTTAGCATCAAACATGTACTCTCTTCGTCCATTTTTAACTATCTCGCTCCGTAACTCTAACTTATTAAGAAAACATCATCATTACACATTTCACATCAACTTTTACCTCCACTTTCCCTACTTACCCTCTATGGAGACATCATCATTACACTTTTACTCACTAACTTTTCAAAATGGAATCTACTTTTAGAGGCAAAATGGAAAATGCATCAACTCTTACCCAGTAAATTTACAAAATAGACACTTATTAAGGGATATCCCAAAATGAAATACTGGATTTTAAAAATAGGACGAAGGAAGTATATAAAAACATTTTATAGTCATCTGTTCACTTTAAATGTCAATAATAGAGACAACCAAAGATAATGATGGATATTGGGGATGAAGATTACATGTGCTTTAAAGAGTTCTGCTACACACAGTAGATTTGTGCACAGATTTCGTTGTGGGGCTCACCACGGATCCCACACAAATCATCCGAGCCGTTCATTAAATGTAAAACATTTTTTCAAGGGTCCCCATAAAAAATAAGCTCAATCCGATACCTATAGGTGCTTCATCCAACCATCTAATTAGGGAATGATACAGAGTAAACTCAAATTCAACGTACATTCACCCGTCATGTATCCAGAGATGAAAATCAGTTTCCTCCTTTTCTTTTTCTTTTTTGTGAAATTAGGGGAAAAAAAAGTCCTAAACTGGTTCGGAAAAAAAACCTAATAATCGAGAGAGAGAGACCTTGGTTGGTGTGGTTGTTCTTCAAATTAGAGCCCTAATGTGGTCGATTTCGTTCTCCGTTCTCCTATGTTCGAACACAACGGGTTAGGGTTTCTGGTTCTCATACGGAACGAGAAGAGACAGAGAGAGAGAGAGAGAGAGAGAGAGAGCGAGAGTGAGAGAGAGAGAGAGAGACCTTCTTGTGTCCAGCCCTTCGTCGATCTTCTTCGTCTGCTTCGTCTTTGTCGCCTCTCTCTCTCTCTCTCTTCTCTGTGTGTTTGGAACAGAATGGAAGTGAAAAGAGAGGATCCGTTTGTCCCTCAAATAGTGACCCGAGAACTAATTACCCGTGACCCGACCACTTGGATCCGCGAGATGGCTATTTAAAACGCCAAGCCGTTGGATCTAATCCAACGGCTTACACGCGAGGTCCGGACCTAAGCTCCCATCCGGGAGTCCTGACCAGATCCCAACTGCTACCCTACATATATTTTTAATCATGATCTTCAAAAATGGTCACATATGCAATATATTTTCTTTCAAACTTTTTTTAATTACTAGATCGTATACCATACGATCACGATCGACTCTAGTAAGAAAAAATTCTTCACTTCATTATTTATTGTTATATAGGAACGAGTTATGCTACACAGACCGAATCAGTTGTCCCACCCAACCCTCCGAATCAGTACATTAGCCATTTGATGAGTTATACGTGTATGGTAAGGGATGACGACAAAATCTATTCTAATATATAAAGGGCAAAGACTTTTTTAGTTTGAATTTTTTTTGAGAAATTCCGTCACAACAGTATTTTCTCGACTGTCATCCAAAATTCAAGTTTTCAGAACCACTTTTAATGTCATTAAATAACTGTTATGAGCAATATAGTAATCTTGAAAAACCACCTTACCAAAATCACTACTTCACCTTCCACAACCATCCTAAACACGTACATTCCGCCTTCAAAAACAAAAATGTGCACACACATAGTGTTTGCGGCCATCACTCTAGTAGCAATTTTGTGAGAGGACGAAGTAGCCTTAATTTCAATTATGAAAATCAAACCCAATTGGTAATTTGCAATTTTGAGATCCCCTTTGTATGTAGGGTAGTGATAATACCAAAACTATTTTTGTTGGTGTCAAAATTTCAATGCATAAAAGTTTTGTACATTGCACATGGTATAAGCTTTTTGTGCACTTGAGTTTTGGCACCAACAAAAACAGTTTTGGTATTATCATTTCTATAAATGTATGAGGCTTATCAAATGTAACCCCAATTCATCTTGTATACATATACCATATAGTAGTATCGTAAAAGTTATATACTATGTATGTCCAAAGGCAAAAGTAATAGGTAGGGATGACCGGATTACTCGCTGGACCGGATCAACAGTCGTCTTTACCACCCTTGATATACCCGCTCTCCCTTACTTGCTTCTGTTGGGATACACCCAAGTAGGGTGGATGTGTTGTAGGGGATTATTCCCCCTTGGTATTTAAGTGCAGTGTGTGCACTGTGTTTGGGTGTGCTGAGAGACACACAGAGAGGGCAGAGAGAGTGTGAGCGGAGAGCTCTCCCAACGGGGGAGCGGGGCTCCTCGAAGATGCCCGGAGAGACTGTCGGAGAGTCACCGGAGTGAGGGAGAGAGAGAGAGGAGTGAGGGCAGCCGGGTTGTCGCGTGCCGGAGAGGTTTTTTCATGTATATTGTATTTGTTTTGTGATTAATACATATACGGAGTTTTTCCTTGCATCTCTCGTGTTTGTGCTTGGTTGTGTTTGCGTGCTTGTGCTTGGAGGTGCGGAATCGGGGTCTCGACCCAATAGCTTCACATGGAGCATTGGATTGGTCACGGACCTAGATGGTGAGAGACAGCAGAAGGCCCTCGCCCCCTTCGGTCCCTGTGTTCACTAGCCTCCGGCTATAGAAGAATTAGAACATCAGACGATAAAGCTACATTTGAAGACGATAAAGTTATAAATTGGCATATTGTCTTGAAAGATTGTAACTTTGTTGCTTCTTAAAGTCAACTAAGTCAGGGTGCAACGGATGTGAGGCTTCACCAACTGAGAACTATCACGTTGAAAAGCCCTTTCCCAAGTAGAATGAATAGCTGTTGCACAGAGAACTGTGAACAGGAATAGCCATCTCCCACGAACCAAGTAAAAGCAGTCCGAACAAGAAATATGAACCGAACCCTAGCTTGCAGTTTAAGGATATAGGATGGGGACATTAGCAGAATTTCAACCCCAATTTCGCACAATTTTAGAGGTCGAGAGATGGTGGAAATGGGTGGAATCGGGGGTAGGAATATACCGTATTCTCCAGCTTGAAGGGATCCACAAGATTGCTGGACAAGTGCTTCACTCTCCTTCAATTCCAACCTTAAACAACTGATCAAAACATCACCTTATCAGACCAAAAAAGAAGTAAGAAGATTAAAAAAAATTGTACGGGTTTGTGCAGATATAGTCATGATGCAAGTTTCATTTTGCGCCATTTGATTACATCCACTCACGAAGCATCCCAGTCTCTCCACATTTCCACCAGTAACTTCAATTATTTGAGGAGAAATAGTTTGAAGGGATATTCTGTAGGACACACCCATAAAAGGATGTGGTTCCCAGCTTCTTAAAGTACAACTGGATCATCCGCAAGCCCAACTGCTTCTGATGAGAATGACGAGGCAACCCCATCTTCTCAAACATGGTTTTGTCGCTTTGTCTCCTTCAATCCAACCCTAACAAGTAGGGTAGGAACTACATACCGGCTCTAATTAACAATGGTTGGCACAAGAATCACCCGTCTGTTGTCATCCCATGGTACAGGGGGAATGAATGAAACCAGATAGTTTATTACCCCATAGTTGATTTTAGATACATATTAGAAAACTGACTTTTCGTGTACGACATGATTCCTTCTTACAATGATATATAAATGGTAGAAGAAAAAAATGTTTAGCCGACCTAGAACCAGAACTAGACAAATTAAGGTGGTCCGAAATTTTCTTATTCATTTGGGATATGCTATTTCTAGCATCTGGACAAAAATGTTTAGTTATTGGTTTGAGTTTTGTTTACCTTCTTCTTATTAGGTTGTGGTCAGTGGTCCTTATGTCAGTGCGTGCTTTCCCACTCGAAAAGGGTCGCAAATGCTCCATGCTCGCATAACATTTTGATTGCACATGACGCGTTTCAATGGGATCCATGAATTATGTGAGTGTGGATAGTTCTATTACAAGACAAAGCATCTTTAGCATTGTTGTTCCGTCTCCCTTTCTCCATTGCCGATCTTCATCACAAACAAAACTGGAAAAATTCAAAAGCCATGCATAATCGGAGAACACAGCCTACAACATACCTTTCGAAGCGCTAAATTTACAAGCAACTCAAAAACCAAGTTATTATCTAGATGCACTTCTCATATCCAATAGATCTGGAAAACTAAACACTTAATACAGTGGAAAGCAAATAAGAGGGGTAAATACTACACGCTTAATACAGTCGAAGAAAAATAAGTTGGTCAATGCGAGATTCATCAGCTACTTTGGGTGAAGAAATACCTCAATCAAATTAGTGCCCAGTAGGTTAGAACAGGAGATGTGATCCTGTAAATCCTCATCGCAACCTATCATAATATACTCATTGTCCTCATCTTTGTAGTCAATGTAATAATTTTCAGCCTCGTGTCCCAGCCTCTTTTTCACTTGTTCTTTTAGCTCTACCATTCCCCATGGCCAAGACAGCTGAAACTTCATCGTAGCTGTACCAAATCTTGCCTTCACAATCACACTTTTTGTGCCAATAGTAGCTGAGACTTGATTAGAATTCAGAAGATTATGATAAGAATTCAGTAGTGGGATTGGCTCTTTATCAACAACCGCGGGAGATTTGTTGGGGTAAGACTGACTAATAGGCTTGTGTTCCCTGCGAGGTGGCCATCTGGGGATATCATACTCTCGACAAGCCCGCTTCAGTGTGGATTTGCTAACTGCAAAAATGAGGAAGCCAAAAGCTCAAAAATCTTCCACTTAGAAACTCCACTCTACATCCCCATTTTGCAGACTTCAAAATTTAGTCACATCCAGCGCCTATCTACCTTTTAAAGATTCGATCCTTTCATTTTTCGCAACTCAAATTCCGTTCTGAGATGTATATGGGATATTGATATCGAATTCAAAGTTATTACTTCACTCGATAAAAAAAAGGTACTTACTACACTTTTTTAATGGTACCTATATTTTAGATAGATTAGAAATACATAGACTAGGTTATACACGTTTCTCATATAAATGGAAATGAATCTCCATTTTCCAGGGGTGAACATTGCTGGTTGGTCCGTTGTGTGCTAAACTAGAAACCAAATCAACATATACAAATCGAGTATTTCGAAAACACAAACTTATCCATCCTATCCATGATAGTAACGACGAACCGGACCAATTCAAACCATTTGACTACGATTTGGTTACAGTTTTGAACCACGGTTCGTTTCATCTTTGAGATATCATACTTACGAACCATTTATACCTCTAAAAAATCGCATGAAATACTAGAAACAAAACCCTCTTTTAATTAAAAGTCACCATCTATATTATAAAATAGAGCGGTCTTTTGTCTACCCATACAAACATGAGCATCCTTCCAACCATTGGATCGCAATTTCAATAGGTTACGGTCGTTGGATTGAATCATTGATTCCAACTTATTTCCCACGCCTGTCTACCCAACAGTTTTTCTCCTCCATCGTGTTTCCTCTCTTCTCTCCTCTCTTCCTCCATAGTTACTCTCTCTCTCTCTCTTCGCAGAATCCACTCCTTGGCGCTCCGAAAAAAAAACAGCGCCCACAAAGCTCCTCCACCAATCAGCCGTCTCGCACACCCACCAATCAGCCATCCACGAAATCGATTTGGTTCTCCATTTCCGGTACGACTCCCATCATCCTTAGGGTCTTCTTGCAAAAAAAATAATGTGGCCTAAATTGCTGTGTAGGATGGAAATTTATTTGATGGGAGTCTTACGGGGAAAAAAAAATGTTGTTTAGGATGAGAATTTTTTGCTGTTTAGAAAAAGAAAATTGATTTTGTTGTTTAGGATATGAATTTTTTTGATCTATATCTTTTGTTATTTGTCTTTCAAAGATGCTCACTTTGTGTTTGTTAAAATGCATGTTTGACAATGAAAATAGTGGGAGTGAATTAATTCTTTATGCCCACTTTTGTGTAGCTCTCTTAATTTTTGGATAGACTTTTTGGTCAGATACAGTGAGGACAGGCGACATGACGGTAACAACATGTGGAGGCATGTCTGGGGAAATGCTAGGGACACGGCAAAGTGAATTCAACACTTTTTAAAAAGAATTCCAATTGAGAGTTTATTTGTTGTAGACTTTGTTCCTCTTTCATTTGAATGGTATTGTTTGATCAAATCAAATCATGTTAGGACCAGCATATCCCTTTCCCTAGGTAACAATGTGATCAAATGACTACAGGACCAGCACATTCTTTTCCCTCGCTCTCTCCCCTATCGCCAAGCGTATGACCGAAACGTGTTACGCCGTGCCTTCAGGTACGGGCATGCACTAGTAACTTACAAAAACTCAACATGCGTTCTCAATCTACTGGGTATGTTTTCAAAGAGTCTTCCGCTAAAGTTAATGTAGCCATATTTGTGTTGGGTCTTCAAATATGGGAAAATTCAGGTCTCCATGTTGATGCTCCCATACATAGCATGGTTGGCTCTGAAAACTGCTGGAAGTTTTTGAAAGAAAAGTCTATCTAGATGGAAATAACAAGCAAAGATATTACCAACAAAATCGAGATTTTCATTCCTTAAAAAAGTGTATTTATGCGTACCTTTAAGATGCTTTGCAGCATCTTTAAGAGGCATTTCCTTAGTCTGTAAGATCTCTTCCAAAGAAATTGCAATTCTAACTCCACCAGTTTCCTTGTTTCTTCTCTCTCCTCTTGGGGTCATTTCCTTCCTTTTCTCTTTTCCCAAATACCTGGAATTGAGCTGACCCTCTTCCATTTCACTTTGCTCTGTTCCTCCACTCCCGATTCCAACTGCCTCAGCTTCAAAATTGCAAAAATCCTCATCTAGGCTCTCTTGTTGAGCTGTCGGCGAAAACAGCGGAGGCAGAATTTCTTTTACAACGACACTAGTGATTTTCTCAACAGGAGCTAGCAAGGCTTGATCAGGAGGCAAAGTATCAGAATTCAATTGTGGGAATCCCTCTTGATCAACAAGCGCGGGAGTTTCGATGGCGTGAGATTGAGTGATAAGCTTGCGAGGTGGCCATCTGGGGATACCATACTCTCGACAAGCATACTTCAGTGAAGATTGGCTAACTACAATAAGGAGGAATTAAAAGCTCAATATTTATCCTACCAAATCAACTCCAACCCTCATTTCCAATTTCAATGTCGACAAAATAAATGTTTGAGTAAAAAAAAAGAAATTGCATTCAGAGCATATCACCTTTCACATGCATTAGCTACCACATTTCTTAATTCTTATGTCGTAGGGTTTGTATGCACTTCGTTTCTTCTTCTCTTTCTGGTATATTTTTGTGTTTGTCTCCAAATATAACTTGTAAAATTGAGGTCTTCAATTGCGAGCGGAACAGAGCATGATAGAAACTAAAAGCATTTATGTTACTAGGTAAATTAATTGACAGTAATTGTATTCTTCTGAGTTGTGTGTAAGTATTGACATAGGATTTCACTTAATTAAAAGCTAGCCGTTATAGTTTTGAATGGGAGAGAGTACTCCTGCAAATTTACCGTATAATATATGAACATAATGCATATGCGTATCTATAATTTAATTTTCAATTTTTGGGAAAAATATTATTTGTTGATTAATGAAAAATCATATGTTGTAAAGCTATTGAACTTTGAATTCACGAATGACCCTATGAAGAATAATTTCTAGAGTTGCCACCACAAGCGACAAATGTTTTGTGTTTTTTTTTGTTTTTTGTTTAATGCGAACAAATTATATTATTTAGATCATGAATGCTCAAAAATATACTATGTGAAGCTAGAAAATATTTTGAAAGTTAAAGGGACTTTTGATAATTTCATTATGCGGACATAAGTAATACTTTTACTGCTAAACAAGAAGAGTGATATTTAAATGATGCTTTTAAAATCTCATAATGTTCGTGTTTTTGGAGAATAGTGATATTTAAGTGATTCTTTTAAAACCTGGTATTGCTCTACTATTTTTTAAGTATTTTGTATTATTTTTTGAAAGGTAATTTATCTACTCAATCTATATTTTGTCTATAAAAGTTCATAAAGAGCCTCAATTTTTATTTTCGCTTTAGAGCACCAAAAAGTTAGGCTGGCCATGACTAAGATCATGAGTTCGATTCTCGAAAATAGTCTCCCTGCTTACAGAGGTGCTATATCAACATTTTTCTAAGTCCTATACACGTAGGAGTTTGGAGCACTTTGTACGCCCTTCTAACCTATCTAGTTCGGGAAAAAAACAAGAACAAAATTGGGGTTTTCATTTCTTGGAGGAGTGTTTGTATAAGTACCTCCAAGATGATTTGCAGCTTCTTTAAGACTCATTCCCTTGGTTTGTAAGATATCCTTCGCAGGAATGGCTATTCTAACTCCATTTGTTTTATAGCTTCTTTTCTCTCCCCTTGGGTTCTTTTCCTTTGTTTTCCTTTTTCCCAAACACCCGGGATTCAACCCAGCCTGTTCTGCCATTATACAATCCCCTGTTCCCTCACAACCAGTTCGAACTGCCTCAACTGGGTTCAATTCTTGTGCTGTAAGTGGCAACTGCAGTGGCAGTTTTGAACTGTTTTCATTTTCGAAGAGTTTAGGGAAACCAGTAAGATCCATCCATCCACTCCTCCTTGCTACCATCTCATAAGCTGAGATGGCATCCTCCACGGTTGTGAAACTACCAATGTTGAGGTGATTCAACCTGGAACGAAGCTCCATCGCCCATTGGCCGTCGTGTCCCAGCCACACTCTTAAGGAGAGCTTGGCCTGACGAATAACAAATGTATCCGGAGTCATAGGCAAGCTTTGACAGTCTTTGCATTCCAGCCCGTTGATCATTAAAATTCCCCCTCCAAAGATCACATCCAACTCACCGCCCCTGTTCTGAATTAGTTGGTGCGCCACGACCACTATTTCGTAGACAGGCTGGCCAACGATGTCCTCGTCATCTTGTTCACACCAGTTGATCCGCCTTAATGTCAATTTTCCCTCATCGTGGTCCGCATCCCTTATGTAATCCACCAACGACTCCAGGCCTTTGGGAAACACGCCCGCCGCCCTTGCTATTTGATCCAAATCACCGAACTTGTTTTCCACGTAAGACTTAAAGTCGTCGAACACCAGTCCAAAGATGTTCTTGCCTTCCTCCCAGTTGAACACATGCAACGCACCGCTCTTGTCCTCAAGTATGTGCTGATAAGACAACGCCAAGCTTATGTTCTCCTGTTCAATAGAAACGAAAAAAACACTTGGCATCGGCCGATACAGAGGGAAATTTGTGGGCGACGGAGGGAAATAGAAACAGGTCGTCATCTCCTCTGATTCCTCAAAACCCATATTCGATTCTTCAAAGCCCTGATTGTTCATCGTCGTAATTCCCCTTCCCCTTGGCCTCCAATCTGACGCCTCGCTCCAGTTCTTACGTAGCTGCTGCTGCTGCTGCAACAACGCCGAGTCTCTGGCCAAGTACGGTGCCGCGTCAACGATGTGGTCGTGCTCTTGATTTTGTGGCGGATCGTCCATGGATTGGTTAGACCCTTGATACTGCACGACCATTGAACTGGACGAGGGTAGGAAAGACCGCGGCGGTGACGGAGTCAAGCACACCTGCGACCACCCAGGGGAAAGTAAGGGCCACAAATTCAAGAGGAAATCTTCAGTAACAATGTCCGACTCTCCACTGTTCATAGGCGCAGCCATTGACACAGTTACCAATTTGAACCAATAGGAAAAAAAAAAAAAAAAAAACCACGAGATTGACAGAATAATTCGCCTAAATCAAAAGATGAAACAAGAGATTAAAAATTTGGCGAAGCAGATCCTAATTCGGTACGAAACAAATTCTTTGAATCTGGGTGTTGAATCCTAGGAGAGACCTCTAAGATAAGATCAAACAATGGATGGATGGAGAGACAGAGATGACAGGGCGAGAAATCGGGAGCGACTTTGAGAGGAAACGAATGAGAGACT
>QEFC01004172.1:75524-88654 GCA_009746105.1 Rhododendron williamsianum | reverse complement strand
TGATCGGACCATTGTTGAGTTGGATCGGATGGGCCACCACTGATTTGGACGGACGGATCATCATTGAGGATGATCGGACCATTGTTGAGTTGGATGGGACGGGCCACCGCTGATTTGGACGGACGGATCATCATTGAGGATCATCGAACCATTGTTGAGTTAGATGGGACGGGCCACCGCTGATTTGGGTGGACGGATCATCATTGAGGATGATCGGACTATTGTTGAGTTGGATGGGATGGGCCACCGTTTATTTGGACGGACAGATCATCATTGAGGATGATCGAACCATTGTTAAGTTGGATGGGATTCCGATCCCCAAAGTGTATTCCAGGTGCCAACAGAGTGGGACAGAGAGGTCGTGCGCTTGATGCTTGCCATGGAGAACTAGATAAGGAAAGCGGCGTGTGGCACCCCCTACAGCTGCACTATTCCAAAGCAGCGGTTCCGGCTCCAGTTCCAGTTGTGACTAGACCTTAGGTATGAACCCCAAAATCCTGTTTACTTTGCTGCTTTTAATACTTGGATAGATGTGCCATGATAGACTTGCTTTGACACTTGATATAACCTTCCTGCTTTCAACGTTTGATATATACAATATGCAATGATATGTATACTAAATTGAATGCACAAATTGAAAATGCAAACGCAAGCTAAGGGCGGCTCCTAGGAGGAAAAGGATGACTGAGAATTACCACTGACCCTCATTACTTTTACTATCTTTTGCTTCTAGGATTCGGGCTTGTGTACCCACATAGATAGACTTTTAAGCGGATCTGCATGCCCCTGTTGATATTAAACCTTGAGTAGGAATAGTATTGGGCTTGCGTGCCCCTTGTGATTTCTGGGCGGAAGTGCCCCATAGACATGCTTGCTTTTGACCAGTGAGCCCCTAGCATTGAATATTTAATTTTGGTGCTGGACTATGGATACTTTGGGTAGCAATATAAAATTTGCATTTTCCAGTTTGTTGATTCTCTTTGAAAGTGTGTAAGAGAATGCAAAAACTAACCACTAATATCCAATTTGCATTGATAAGCAAATTGAGCCGACATGCAGACACACATACATGTACATACTCGCCTAGCTCGAACGAGAAAGGAAGAAGAGCCCCCGGATGCAACACAGACTCTTAGACACGCGGAATATAACGAAATTTTGGGCGTTAACGGGCCAAAAATATCCCTAGACAAGTGAAACTGACACTTACGTAAGGTCAAATAGATGTACAATGACTTGTACRAATCGACAAAATCTGAGGAAAATGTCCCGGAATGAGAAATAGACCAAAAAACTCGAAAAACGTCGCAAAAACGAACATAAGACGCAAAAGAAGACTCATATAAGGCCCGGAGTGAAACCAACACCTCCACACAGTCACATTAGGTCCATATGACTTGTATGGCATGACAAAACTTGTCAAATGCCCCCAAAACGAGATTCGAGGAGCCGAAGCCTTGATTTGAACGTGAAATGGGTCGCCAAGGGTCCAAAACCTTCATTAAACGTGATATCCTAGATCCGATGCTTTGACACAGTCACATATACCCTTAGTGACTTGCTGGAATTGATGGAAGTGCAACAACAGGCCTGGAATTGAAAATGACCATTCAGAGGCAGTAGCAGACTACTACTGTTTGCTGCTGGAATTGCAGCAGCGCGTGCAGGTCTGGATCCAGCGCGCTAAACTGTGAACCCGCAAGCATGAGTCTGGGACCAACGCGCGCAGCTGAAATTCTGCAGCAGGTGCCTTTGTTTGACAAGTCTCTTTTTTGAAGGGAAAAAGGCCTTGTGGCTGCAAAGAGAAGTCAGAGCAAGACAAAATATCGACTGACTTCTGAGTAGACTTCGTTGTGCTTAGAATAAGCTGCGAGCCGTTAGGCCACACAAGCATTTTGTTCTGTTTTTCATGCCTCAAATGTTTTAAGGCTTTATGCTCAGCTTTTGTAATAGAAATAGTAATTTGCAATAAAATTGAAAGACGAAAGGTTTCCCCCTTATGATTCTCCAATGAAGCTTGTCTTGTTCTCGACCTTTGTGATGCACCAAAACGTCAACCATGGATCAAGCTAATAGATTGAAACCGAACCTCGAAGAGAGGTTGCCTACATATCCCTTTTCAAGGAGTCAGGTCAAAATGTAGTTCAGGCCAAGGTTCACTCGAGTATTTTACCTCACCTTTTATGCTCTAACTTTTTCCTAGTACCTCCTTATCAGGTTTTCGGTCTAGCGAGCTTTCGACTGTTGACTATTTATTTTTGCCTAGACCGCCTCCTTAGGTTTTCGGTCTAGCAAGCTGCTCTAACTTTTGCTTGGAACCGCCCACCCTTGTGGTTTTCGGCCCAACGAGCTTCTCTCATGGGAAGTAGCGCTTAAGTTGATTTAGGTTGACCAAAGTATTGAATTCATTGTCGTCGAGATCGATGAGTTTGGCTGCACCGTCAAACAGGATATGTGTAGGGCCCGGAGTGCTTTGGTCGAAACTTTCCACGGGGATCGAATATCGGAGGACAGTTCTCCTTAGTAGCCATATCCCCCTTTGCCAGGTCTTGGGACTTCACTTTTTTAATTGAATGTGCGGGCAATCCCTTGTTGATGCCCTTGTGAAAATGATAGGTGTAGACACCCTATTTTGGACTTTCTAGATTAGTTTACTTACGGTATTTGATTCTCCAATGATGAAACGGATCAAGAACACCCCGGGAATGATAGCATGTTTGAGCTTTGAGTGTTTGCATAATCCTTTAAACTTCCCAGAACCCTAATGGCACGCGCCGATTTCTGACCCACACGCGCTGGTTAAATTTGCAGTCGACCCTTTTACTTTCCACTTCTGGAAGGTTTCTGGAAGCTTTCCATTTCTGGAAGGTTTCCTTTAATGGAATAGTTTCCATTAATGGAATGTTTTCCATTTATAGAAGGTTTCCATTAATGGAATAGTTTTCATTAATGGAATAGTTTTCATTAATGGAATGCTTTCCATTAATGGAGAGGTTCTTCCTATAAATACCCCCCATATGCTTCCATTTAAAAGGTTAACAAATTTCCATACACCTTGGGTTAGGAAAAAAAGGTTACAAAATCTTACACCCCATTTTCACACCTCATTCAACCCCAAACATCAAAGTTCAAACACCTTCCAAACTCAAAAACCAAAGGTATACCACCTTTGAAAACTCTCCGTCCTGATCCCTGAGGGGGGCTGGCAGGGTCAAGGCTGGTAATCAATACCAGTCCTGGCCCTAAAGCTAGCAAAGTTTCAAAGCTGTGCGTGGCTAGAACTGGCACACGCCGGTCCCAAGTACGCGTACACCAGTCATGTTGGTATGTGCAGTATTGGCGGGGGGATCAGTGTCTAGCTGTTTTTTGTCCTATATTCCATATTGATCATTGTATGCATGATAAATAAATAAAAAACAATTTATTGCTTTCCATAGTTAGAACTGCTAGCTTTATTGTTCAATATTCAATTTTGCTGCTTTGGAATGCCTCTGGAATCCTTCTGGTCATGTCTCAGAACCCAGAAAATGCAAAGCCAAGCACTAGACAATAGGTTAAAACTGGCACACGGTAGTCCACTACTTGCGTGCGCCGGTTGAGCCCAGTCCAGTGGCTGGCCATTGTATGGCAACTAGGCCCTGGCCTCTGTTTATTTCCCCACACTATTTATGGGGTGTTCTGTTTATTTTGAGGCTCTGAGGCCTCTTTTAACTGTCTATTACTATTTATGGCTGCATATATATTTCATATAAACTGCTTKGTTTGTCCTGGGTGTGCACTGGTCACTTCCAGAGCCCAGAGGGTTGAGAATAAGAGCTGTGGGTTTAAACTTACTAGCGTACACCAGTGAAGGAATGGCGTACGCATGTGAAGTTAGCATGCAGTGACTTGATTAGTGCATGTTGGTTTCTTCCTGCGCACGTCACTCTAGATCAGAGTATTCCAGTCTGCTTAAAACTCCCATAGGAGTCTGTTTTCAATCTTTTCTATCTGTTTCAATAAGCAAGCATGCCGTTTTATCACATCCTGCCAACATGTTAYAGTTTTAATCCCCTTAAACTGTTCCCCCGCCCTAATTGGCTAAAAAAATGATTAATGAGAGAGAAATGCAAACGTTTTACAAATGCCCGAGTAGAGACCGATCTCTGGATTGGGCGAGAGGGGTGCCTTAAAACCCTTCCCCTCTCGTAACCTGGCTCCCGAACCTCAGATATCAAAGGTGACGACGGACCAGTCTACGACCCTTTTCCAATTGAAACAATGTAGCAAGCATTTCAAGTTCAGTTCCTTGGGTGGTTTACCGCTAAAACCCGAGTGGCGACTCTGAATTGAGCATTTTGCCGCGCTTTTACGATAAAAGGGTGCACCCGATTTCATAAATTTTAGGGGCGTGTGCCCACAATAGGCGGTCCGGAGCCTTCTGAGCTTTTGCTTTATTAGTTGGCATCCGGTAGCAGGGGGATTTTGATGCTCCACTATCTTGGGATCAACGCAAGACATGTCTTGATGAGATCATGCAAAGACATCGAAAAACTCCTTGAGCAAGTCTGACTGGGCGCGATGCTTCTCTGGGGACAGCGTTGAATCAACTTGAACCATCCAGGGGTCTACCTTATCTTTCAAGTTTATTGAAACTACTTTTAATAGGCCGAGCATGCCTTTCATCTTCCCTTTCGGCGAGGGAACGCATTTCCTTGGGGATGTTCCCATCGAAATCTATCCCTTCGTCATCAGGGTCGACACAGTTTATATAAAAGCCAGCGAAGTACTTAGAAGCAGGATAATTCATTTCATAAATCCCCTCGGGGTTGCCAAGTACATCAAAAGACTCAAATTCGAAGTAGAAGCTATAACATGGAGGGCCAAGAGGCACAAACTCCGACTCAGAGCTAGACTTAGACAGACTCAAAAGACTATGTGTCAAACTTGGACTCAGAGGTTCATCAATGCAAACTAGACGGGGTTTGAAAATGCAACTTTTATAGGTACCTTTGGACTCCACAGTCGGAGAGATAGGATCCACGGAGGTATTAGGCCCAAGCATCAACACTTCAGCTTCCTCAGCATCTTCGACCAAACCCACTTAGGAGAACAGTAGCTCAAAACTCCCTTGATCGAAAGTCATCAGCCAGTCAGTCTTCTCCTTGACTTGAGGAAACTTCCTCTTGAATGCCTCCCTCGCCAATTCCTCCTCACTATCAGACCAGGTGTCAGCAGCGAAGACCTTAAAACTAAGTAGCAGAACCCGAGCTTGATTGACTTGAGGGTAATGAGGTAAATCCAGAGCTTCCAACTCAGCCCAATCCTCGGCCAGTGCTTTCCAGTCATCAGCTCTGTCCTCCATTCTCCAACCTACGGCCATCATGTTGATGTCAGGTTCAGACGGGATGGTTATGATCGGCTTAGGTTGACTTTTTGGGATAATGTAGAGGGTTGGGTTGAATATGGTGGAGCTTGGGTTGTTTCGAGTGGAGGTAAGAGAAATCTGACCAATTTATGAGCCAGAATTGTGTTGAGGCATGGAATTGGAGATGCATTAGGCTTTGAGGGAGGTGGAGCTTGAATGGTGCCATTATCGATGAGATCTTGAATCTCATGTCGAAGGCTAAGCATCGATGTGATGGCCAGGCATTTGATGGAAAACATAGTAGGCATTTGGATTGTAGGACGCCGGGAATGTTCGAGGTGAAGGAGTGGCTTGAGGAAGCTAGCGTCAAGGAGCTTCTCATAAACTGAGGACAAAGGTGTGGAAAAGCGGGAGAAAATCCTTGGGGACGAGGGTTAATGGTGGTGCCAGGTGGACCTCTAACGAAACCTTTGCTTCCTTTATGACTGTGTAGCATTACGCTATCAATGGAATGCACTCTTTTGCCTTTGGGGTTGATCTCATCACTATGCATGTCTTCCCCTTCAGCATTGGTTTCGGACAGGGATCGAGCATCCCCTTTTAGGTGAGTTCTTGCCTTATGGAATTCAGCTAGGTCTTTGAACATGTCCTTTGAGCACAGCTTGATTCCTACYGCAGGAGAGTGGTAGGTTTGTGGAGGTTCTTCGATTCTAGCATTATCAGCATTTAGCCCCAGATCCGGTTTTGGGACTGCGGAGGTGAACAGGTCAACCAGTCTTTGCAGTAGAGTTAGCAGTTGAGTCATTTGCTTATCCATTTTCTGACCCATTTCCTCTATAGTCTTCTTCAGCTCAACTAGCTTTGCTTGCCCTGCCATTTGAAGTGATCAAAGAAGGTGGTATTGAAGGAGGGGAAAAGGACGAACTTTTGGGTGAATCTGGCCTTGGAACCAACGGTGAACCTTCTGGTGATGCCGCTGTGAATGACAAGCCTTGCAAGCCTTTGAGATGGCCCCGAAAGACGTTCCCAAGCAGGTTTGGTTCTTCCCTTCGGTGCTCTCCTCCACGGTGCAATGACTTGGAGCTTTGGACAACAAAGTAATTGAAAGCTCAGTTATCACGCCATCGATTTTTAACATAAATAAATAATCTATTTCAATAAAAGATCCTCACATAATATAAATAATACCCAAAAGAGTTCCCACCTATTTAGCTTTACAAATCAAGCCCCCAAGTTTAAGGATATACAATTTTGGCACTCCGGCCACAAATAAACATAAGCSTAAGTACGAACAAGTTATCAAGTTACAAATGATTTAGTCAAAAGGAATTCTAGAATAATTAGTTACAAACTCATCTTGATCAAAAGAAAGTTATTACAAAGATGATTGAGTAACTAAATGATGTTAGCTTCCAAAAGTCTTCCACATCCAAGCAAGCTATTGTCCAGCATTTGAACCTGAAAATGATAATAGGTTGAGCTACACTAGCCTAGTAGGAAAATCTTCTACCAAATCTATATGCAAATATGATGACAAGTGCAAAGAAAGTAGACAAGAGGATATAGTTCAATAGATGGGTAGCAATCAACTCATAAGTGTGCCATTATCACAATTTGACGCATAGTTCACAAGACACAAACAAATCAAATAGTTTCGACACGATTCGCTATCACAAATCTCCACTGACTGTATTTCCACCCCTTGTGTTACAGTACAACACCCTGAGGGTTACCATATTTCCACCCCTTGCATTACGGCGAACCCTAACAACTTGGATCACTGTATTACCACCCCTTGCGTTATGAGACTTCCTATCCCAACTTCCGACTCAAACAACTACTTCCTTACTTAATATGGAAATTAAGACTTTCTCATGATCACATTCATTCATGAAACATCATACGTTATGCCAACAATGCCACCAATATGCCACAAATACACTCAAGTAATCAATTAATCAATAAGTTACATTTTTAACGCGGTTTTAATCAAGTAAATTCTTATACATTCCTCACTAACGAAAGGCCAACGGGACAAGGATATCATCGATTAATCATAGGGAATCAATTGAACATGCTTGAGATAGGTTAGGAGGTGTCAAAAGGGTATTAGTGTCCGGGGTTCAAAACAATCGACAAGRGATCAACAAAGTTCAAAACTATTTTCTTACCACTGGGTACCAATACCACAAAATATAGGTATCGGTACCAAACCAATCTAGAGAGCAATCAGGAATCAAGGTACCGGTACCTCAAAAAGTAGGATCGGTACCTCAAAAAGTAGGTACCGGTACCAATGCATTATGTGGGCATACACCCCTAAAATTCGTAAAATCGGGTGCGCCCTTTTTGGAAAGCGCGGTGAAACGCTCAATTCAGAGTCGCCACTCAAGTTTTAGAGGAAATCACCCAAGGAACCGAACTTGAAACGCTTGCTGCGTTTTGATTGGAAAAGGTTTTGTAGACTGGTCCGTCGTCACCTTTGATATCTGAGGTTCGGGAGCCAGGTTACGAGAGGGGAAGGGTTTTAAGGCACCCCTCTTGCCCAATCTAGAGATCGGTCTCTACTCGGGCATTTGTAAAACATTTGCGCTTCTCTCTCATTAATCATTTTTTAGCCAGTTAGGGCGGGGAACAGTTTAAGGGGATTAAAACTGTAACATGTTGGCAGGATGTGATAGAATGACATGCTTGCTGATTGAAATAGTTAGTATAGATTGAAAACAGACTCCTATGGGAGCTTTAGACAGACTGGAATACACTATTCCGGAGTGTTGTGCGCAGGAAGAAATCAACATGCACTGACCAAGTCACTGCTTGCTAACCTAACCTGCGTACGCCAAAGTGGAACCCGCGTGCGCCAGTAAGCCTAAGCCCACAGTTCTTATTTTCAACCCTCTGGGCTCTGGAAATGACCAGTGCACACCCAGGGCAAACCAAACAGTTTATATACAGTTTAAAGGGCCATAAGGCCTAAAGAATGAACAAAACACCCCTTAAACAGTGAGGGGACAAAAACAGAGGCCAAGACCTAGTTACCATGCAATGGCTAGTCACTAGACTGGGGTGGACTAGCGCACGCTGGTAGTGTACTGCCATACGCCAGTTGTACCCTCTTGTTCAGTGCTTGGCTTTGCACTTTCTGGGTTTCTGAGACAGATTTAGAAAGACCCCAAAGGCATTCCAAAGCAGCAGGTAAGAAAGTTGAACACTAAAACTAACAGTTCTAAATATAGAAAGCAGTAAACTGGTTTTAACATGCTGATTGGTGATGAAAATGGAAAGAAAGATAGAAAACTGCTAGACACTGATCCCCACGCCAGTACTGCACATACAGCCATAACTGGCATACGTGTACTTTGGACTGGCGTGTGCCAGTTCTAACCACACACGGCTTTGAAACCTTGCCAGCTTTAGGGCCAGGACTGGTATTGATTACCAGCCTTGACCCTGCCAGCCCCCCTCAGGGATCAGAACAGAATACAGTACAAAGGTGTTATACCTTTGGATTTTGAGTTTGAATGGTGTTTGAGCTTTAAGGTTTGAGGTTTAATGAATAATGTAGATGGATGGATGTGAGTAGTGGGGGGTGTATGAAGCTTGTTTGTCACTTCCTTTGGCAAAGAAAATGATGAACAAGAGGTGGAGGGCTAAAACTTGTAACTAGGGTCTTAGAACTTTGTAACTTGGAACTTGGAACCCTTTCAAATGGAAGCATATGGGGGTATATATAGGGGGAGAGGGAGTGAAAGAGGGAAAAGACCAGTCAAAGTGGCTGGTGCCTTAGCCCTTAAGCCTTCCCTCTCATTGGAAAAGAGGGAAAAGGTGATGGGATGGGTGTAAGAGATGTCCCCTGGTGAAGACTGCTTTTTTGACGGATTGGAAGGTTCCCATGTGCTGTAGACCCCTAATCATGGCTTCTGCATGCTGAATAAAGCAAGTTTGACCAGAGGTTTGACTAGCGTACGCGTGTTCTAGACTAGCGTACGCAGGTCAACGAGAAGGGTTGACTAGCGTACGTAGGTAGTTGACCGCGTACTCAGGTTCAAACTGCAAAGTTGATCGATGACTGACACGTGGCATAGGACCAGCGTATGCCAGTGAAAGACCAGCATATGCAGGTAGGGTTTGGTTGAGGCTTTTTGGCTCTGGTTTAAAAGGGTTCGAAAGGGTTTTAACTGCTCAAAGCTCATACACGCAAACATTCTCGAGGTGTTCTTGATCTTATTCATCATCGGGGAATCAAAGACCGTAAGTAAACTAATCTGGAAAGTCCAAAATAGGGTGTCTACACATTACAGTAGGCGATTTGCAGATTTTTGATAGATTTCAACAAGGCAAGGGACAATGGCCAAGAACCAACTTTTACACCAAATCCACACATATACAGATAAAAGAGAAGAAGAAATCCCTACCTCGAGTCAAAGAGCGAAACCCAAGAGATTCGAACGAGCCCTAGCTCCAAACCCTTTGAAATCAACCGAAATCTTCTCCCCGAGCTTTACCCAACACGATACGAGCCCGGGGTTGCATTCTAGAGGTGAAGGCAAGATGGATCCTTGAGGTTTTTGAGGTATTTGAGTGAGGTTTTGTGAGAGAGCAAGAGAGAGAGAGAGAGAGAGAGAGAATCGGTAGAGGGAGAGAGATAGGACGATAGAGAGAGAGAGATTTGGAGATGAAATTATCTCCTACACTCTCACACACACTATATATACTAACATACAAGTAAATCACACATTCACCCCCTCTAGTTTCTATTCTACCACTTCAATCCTTAATCTAATTAACCACCAAATAAATCATACTTTCTCAATTAGACATTTATTTAGCATTTTCAATAATTAAAATTTTACGGGTCTCTACAGTCTATCCTTATTATAGAAATTGGTCCCGAAATTTACAACTCAAGCCAACTAATATCACACATCAAGTAAACATGCTCAATAATAACATATAGTGTCAAACAATAAGTTCACAATCATAAGATTAAAATTTAAAGACTCACGATGATTAATTCAGAAACAAATGCGGATACTTCTCCCTTACTTCGTCTTCCCTTTCCCACGTCGACTCTTCCCTTCCAAGATTACTCCATAGAACTCGCACTAACGAAATGGTCTTACCTCTCAAAACTTGCTCGCGCGAATCTAGGATACGTATCGGCTCCTCCCCACAAGATGCATCGGCTTCCAACTGTAGTTCGGACCACTGTAGAACGTGTGATGGATCTGGCTTGTACTTCCGCAACATCGATACGTGGAACACATCATCAACGCTCGATAACTTCGGTGGCAAGGCCAATCGATACGCGACTTCCCCAATTTTCTCGATAATGTCAAACGGTCCAATAAAACGCGGTGAAAGCTTGCCCCTTTGCCCAAAATGAGATAATTCCCGACGCGGTGACACCTTAAGGAATACGTGATCCCCCACCTCAAATG
Organism: Rhododendron williamsianum; assembly: GCA_009746105.1. Lineage (NCBI taxonomy): Eukaryota > Viridiplantae > Streptophyta > Magnoliopsida > Ericales > Ericaceae > Rhododendron > Rhododendron williamsianum. Next base: position 77,866 of record QEFC01004172.1, on the reverse strand, counting down.
ACAATGGTCGGCGACGATGATCGGCATAACTCTTTTGCCTACTTTGCGTGGTTAACAATCGTTGACGAATTACTTTAACTTGCTCGGTGGTTCTCTTTTGTGCTTCAAGAAGACGTTGACAAATCGCTCTCATACTCTCGGRGGTTTCTTTGGTCAAATCCAACCCAACCAATGCAGCCTCGCCCAACTTGGTCCAACAAACGGGTGATCGACACGTCTCCCATACAAAGCCTCATATGGCGCCATCTCGATACTAGATTGGTAGCTATTGTTGTACGCGAATTCGACTAATGGTAGATGATCTTCCCAACTACCCCTGAAATCCATAATGCAAGCCCGAAGAATATCCTCCAAAATTTGAATCGTTCTCTCGRATTGCCCATCCATTTGAGGATGATACGTGGTACTAAATAAGAGATTCATGCCAAGAGCAGCTTGCAGACTTTGCCAAAAATGCGCGGTAAACCTTGGATCTTGATCCGACACAATAGAGATGGGAATTCCATGAAGACAGATGATCTCGCGGATATATAAACGACTAAGCATATCAATCGAATCCGTAACCTAAATCGGCAAGAAATGCGTTGACTTGGTCAATCAATCAACTATCGCCCAAATGGCATCATGCCCCCTCGGCAACCTCGATAAACCGGTAACAAAATCCATGGTCATGTTCTCCCACTTCCATTCAGCCACAGGTAATGGTTGTAACTCCCCCGTGGGTCATTGATGTTCGGCTTTCACCTGTTGGCACGTAAGGCATTTGGACACGAAAATAACGACATCTCTCTTCATTCCCGGCCACCAAAACTGTCTACGCAAGTCGTGGTACATTTTTGTTCCCCTCGGATGCACGGCTAACGGTGAATGGTAAAATTGCCTCAAAATTTCCTCCCGACACGAAATGGGTACGAACAACTTTCCTTGGTATCGCAAACTTTGATCGGCATGAATCATCCACCCCTCTCAAGCATTTCCGCTAAGGAATTTTGTGCAAAACTCCCCCGCTTCTTTATCTTGTTGTTGGGCCTCAATTACTCGAGTCGATAAGGTTGATTGAATGGTTAAGTTACACGAAGTGACTCCCTATCGAACCTCCTCAAAATGCAATGCATAGGCGCCTAAGTCGTTCATCGTTTTCCACTTGTGAATGGCTAAACTCGCAAGGTGTGTCGATTTTCTACTCAATGTGTTCGCTACCACGTTCGCCTTTCCCAGGTGATATTGCAACTCAAAATCGTAGTCTTCTAAGTGTTCCATCCAACGGCATTGTCGCAAATTACCCTCCTTTTGAGAGAACAAATATTTTAGACTCTTGTGATCGGAAAAGACTTCGAACCTCTCACCATAAAGATAATGATGCCAACTTTTCAATGCAAAGACGATGGCTACAAGGTCTAAGTCATGGGTAGGGTAGTTCCGCTCGTGAGTTTTCAATTGTCGCGATCCATACGCCACTACTCGTCCCAATTGCATCAATACGTACCCCAACCCCTCTCGAAGCATCACAATACACAGAGTAACCAACTCCCTGTTTGGGCACAGTCAAAACCGGCAYGGTAGTCAACCTTTTCTTCAATTCTACAAAGGCCATCTCACACGCGTCACTCAAAACAAAATGAGTCCCCTTACGAGTCAATCTAGTCATCGGAGCCGCTAGGCGAGAGAAATCAAGGACAAAACGCCAAGCCCAAGAAACTATGAATCTTGAATACACTCTTCGGTTGTTGCCAATTCATTATGGACTGTATCTTTCTCGGATCAACGGACACCCCATCCTTCGATACAATGTGACCCAAAAATTTGACTTCGGACAACCAAAAATCACACTTGCTAAGCTTGGCATACAGATGGTGTTCTCTCAAGAGTTCAAGAACAATAGAAAGGTGAGATTGGTGCTCCTCCTCCGAAGGCGAGTAGATAAGGATATCGTCCACAAAAACGACCACAAAACGATCAAGATAGGAACGAAAGATATGGTTCATTAGATCCATGAAAGTTGCCGACGCGTTCATCAATCCAAAGGGCATAACAACAAATTCGTAGTGGCCATAACGAGTACGAAAAGCAGTTTTTGGAATGTCTTCCCTCCGAACCCTCAATTGATGGTAACCGGACCTGTAACAACTCTGATTTTTACTAAATAAAAATTTCGTTGTTAATTCGAAAAGTCTTTAATTCTTCTTGAATAGTTTATAATTTCCTCTCAAAAACCTTGAGTTATTCTTAGTAATCCGTCATGATTAGATTCTTCAATAAGGCCATTTTCTAAAGACAAGTGTGTTGGAATACTTCCTAATCATCAAGCTTAAGCCTAGATTATATTCTTGACTAGAAATCCT